>DWLS01000770.1:0-26705 GCA_018246255.1 Pachliopta kotzebuea
GGATGCGAAAAAGTGCCGCATCTCATCCCAATCTGCTGACTTGTACCGCCAAATTCTCCTAACTCCATGTATATCCGAATCGGGAGGGGAATAAGACGACACTTCTTAAATCATCTTTAAAACTTACAAAGATATCATTGAGTCCTCTCGATATTGTTGACTACGTTACTTTTTTTTTAAAAAAATCCAACAAAAATTCCCAAAAGTAGATATTATATATTAATGTTGTGTTTTTATCTAGAAGCAGGTCATTACTAACATTACGAAAATGTCCTTGTCTGTAGTTTTTGGACCGATCTTTTAATTTTTACTAACACAGAGGCTTCGGACTAGTCCGTAATAGCCAGTGAGTAGTGTATATTATACGATAGCAGTAAATCTCCTGCACAATTCCTCACCACCCAACTCCACCTCTATAAATCTTAATTGTTATGCGCGCCCGTTATCCCGTTATCGTGAGCCCCACCGCTGTCAGTTTCGCGGAAAATTCAGATCGAACTAAAACTATTTTAACTTGCAACAATAATCAAACTTTCTGAATTATTAGATACATTTCTAGTCGTACATATTAACATATAATAAGTTTTGTGGTTAACTCTATTGGCGGCAGAAATGGGAGCTGCGGCGGTACCTACCTAGACAGTCTCCGATAACAGACACCTTTCTAGTTACTTAACGATGTATCTATTTGCTTTGCCTATGTTATTGTTTTCATAATTGAGTATTGCTTAATATTTGAGCAATAGTTTAAACCGTATTAATGAGAGGTGTGCTGGTGTACTCAAGCATAATCCGCGGCACAATGTGCTCTGCTTACCAAACGTTCATTACGATATATTGTTGTTTATATTTGTTGTAGTTAGTTTAACCTTACTGGCATACGATCCCAACTGTAGATTCATAAATTTAAATACTAGAATGAAATGTTCAATGTCCCAGTACATAGAAACAATAGGTTTAGATATCAATAGAGGTTGACGCTATAGAAAGATCGATAGTTACGATTTTTCTAGATTATAACGTGATAAGTAACAAGTTAAATATACCCATATCACTTCCGCTGCCAGTGTCGCCACACAAACTAAAGAATTGAGGATTCCTGTTAAAACTAATTATATTTCCAGGCAGAGCGACCCGGTCCGGTCCCGGTTAATAAGAATTAAGTGGCAACACACCTTTATCCGACGGCCAACGGAAATAAACTGGCAAACTTTGAATAATAATTAGTTTAAAATGGCGTGTTAAAAGTTCAGCATTCGATTGCCATGGGTTGGTCGTTTACGTGGGGTCGACATGTTGACTCTAGTGGTAAGAGGTTTCTACAGATGGGATGATCGGGAGAGAGATGCACATCCGAAGTAGGATCTGGATAGTAAAATCACTACAGAAACGATATGCTGATGATATTTAGATATAGTACGAACTTACGCCAGCACAATGGTCTCTAAGTATATCTTCAACCCACCACCACCACATTCGATATTTCATTTGTACAGAAGTGACGTCTTAACCGCATCTCGCGGCGGGTTTACGATCTTTTTAACCACATTACTGTTATACACTTGTACATTAGGCGTATTCATTACAATATCAAATTTACTAATACTATTCAATACTAGTTTTTTTATAAACGGAAATTAGTCTTAGTCTTGACAATTTTGGATATCAGATCGTCGAAGAATGTATGCGTATTATGAACGAGTACATATTTATCTTAATCTCTAGTGGAAGAGGTGTTCTTATATTAAATGAGGTAGGGCGTTCATATAATTATTCAGCACCACCCTCGGGACACCCCCGAACTGATTACGCATGCCATTTAATCATCTGCCTCACCTGAACACTGAGGCGAGAACTAATTAACCGGATTGCCTGCTTACGGATCTTAATGCAGTCGAATCATTTATGAAGCGACGCATAACTTTCAGCACGATCCTTATGTGTTTCTGTTAGCGATGCTCTTGAACTTTACCATAGCATGGTCGGGCTAGTACAGAACCTCCGGTACTAGAAGATCAGTTTATTTCAAAGCATTAAGTTTTGCTCGCATATAGCTGTGTGCGACGAAGATGTCGAGAAAAATTGAATTAAAGAAGAGGGCAAGAAATTGGGTTATTATTTCATTTCTAATTGCTCGTTGACCACTTCAATGGCTGTACCGCGAAACGCCCAAGTGACATCAAACAAAAATTCTTTTATTATTAAATATGGGTTAGACATAAAAAACGGATTACTATCCATTTTCTTCTCTAAGCCTTAAGTTAAAAAAATAACATTATAAGCGTAGTTTACTTTTATTTACAGTGAATGGTATTTAGTTGCTTCGGATACTTCAACTAAACATGCGGAAAATAATGAAAACAAAAAATGTAAATTACAAGAAATTTATAATAAGAAAAGAAGATGAAAACAGAGTAAGGTAATGATAAAATAAATTAAAAATAGTGGCGATGAGTCCGAGAGGCGATGTATGGAAGAAGAAATAAGACAATGTAACAATGGTATGAAAAATTAAAGAGTGAATGAAGACAGAAATAGTAAACAAGGAAAAATAAAAAAGTATTAGACGATAAGCAAAGAAAAATAAAAATATCATTACCGAAGGTATAAAAAAAGAAAAAATATTACAAATATAAGTTAAATCTTGTTATTAGTAATGGCAGTTATATTGTAATATCTAGATTACAAGGTACAGATTTATAAAATCAAATCTATCATCAACGTTGGAACTATTCTACAGCTTTATTGTTTGTCATTGATCATACAAGGGAATAAAATTCCCGTGAATGTGAATACTTAGTAAAAAATCACATACACTGTGAACTTGAAAATGTAGGGCAAGCCGTGAAAGGGCGCGTCAAATATTTAGAGCTGGGCACGGAAAATTCCTCCGCAACATTTTCTGGGACAAGGAAGCGGAGAAGGGGAGAGGAAGGAAGGGGAGAGGAAGGAAGGGGAGAGCGTCCCGTGTGAGCACCGGCGCTCCTTTTCTTGTCATTTGTATAGCTAAAAAATGCCGGAAGACACTCCCGCGGAGCAACAGGGAAAACTTTTCTATTTTATCAGCGGCCCATAATAAAATGACATAAAATTTAAAACCGATAAAATAGTAACATAGCCAACGAATATTTACGTAATTGTCGACTCCTAACAATTCAAAAAACGCAAATGCAAATTGCACAGTAAACAAGTGGAAATTCGCAATATCCACATGTTTGACGGTTGGCTAAATGTTGCTTCCCACATTTCAGTTCATTTGTTCATAGTGAAATTTTTTTTGGCGATAAAATATTGAAATACACCTGAAGTAGTTTTTTAATAAAGAAGTAAAGCTGGGGATCGCTTTCGGTGAAAGTTATTGGGCAAGACCTATGTCCAGCAGTGGAATAAAAACGCTGATGATAATGATCATAATGAAATAGTTTTCTTTGGAAAAACTACCACAATCATGTTAAGCCGTCAAAGCGGCGGTGGTAATACAATTCAGTGTAAAAATCGTAACTAGCGCCTTATAAAACGTCCTTAATAGCTTGTCAGATGATAGTTAAGTTTAATACAAGAAATTCCCTCGAGAGCAACCGAACTGTAAATTCCACCATAATTACTACTACTTCCAGCATGAAGAAGACATTATAATAAATTAAAATAAAGAAATTTTGGTATTTTTATAAACCATCAACACAATCATTATCATCAGCCGATAAACACCCACAGCTAGACATAGGCTCTCAATTATCTCCACTTAGATCGGTCTTGTGCAGTCTGCATCCCGCGGATTCCTGCGACCTTCACCATATCGTCGGTCCACCTAGTGGGGAGCCTATTAGTATTAACATTATATATCTGAAACTCGCAGAGCCTTATACCTATAAACTATATAGATGTTCGCCTTTCCACGGAATACATCGAGTATTTGGGAGACGTTGAAATAATATAACAATACAAAGAGGAAGCATTATTCGCAGAGCAGCAGCAGCAACAGCAGCGGCGACAGCGAACGAGACCAGCGCACGCCACGAACTTCAGCGGAAACTGAGTAAATCGCCATAAGCGCAGTACAAGCCGGTCTTTAATATACAATACGTCATATTTTTGTACCTTAAAAGATTGATGGGAGTTTCATCCTAAGTTTTAAATTACCTGTAACGAAAACAAAATTACATTACTCAATGTACCGTTTAAAATTTAGAAAACTTTTGGTTAGTTTATCATTAAGAAAAGTATTATAATTTAATGTACGATTTGTTACTACGGTAATTGTTTACTTAAAGTATGTTACATAGAATTTCCAAATATAATGAGATAGCTGTGTATTTTCAAACACCAGAAATATATTAAAAAAAAATTTAGGTGTTTTTATATTGTCTCCTGGTGTGCAAATCCCATGTCTTACGATGCGTGATGGTAAATAGATTTTTTAACTTTCATAATTTTATTGTCTCAATCCACTCAGGATCTGGTGATGACGGGTGAAAACTTCGGCTATCTCATTGCTTCACGTAAAAAAAAATACTATAAACCTTTATTAAAAAGTATAGCTGAAGATCGGAATAGTTTTCTTTCTCTTATCGCCACTCTTCAGTTTGAAGAAGGCACCTCATGATGATGGTAAAATAAACATGAGTCGATGAGCTCAGTTTCACATAATGATGCTTCACATGATTCTTAAACTATTATTAAAAAAAAACGATTGTGAATATACTTACTGATCTATTTACTGCAATGCAATTAATGATGCAACTGGTAGCAGGTCTTTTTTGCAGCAGACCGTATATGTAGGTACCACTGTAGCTTCTATTACTACCGCCAAATAGTAATGTGCGAACATTACTGTTTAAAGAGTGCTGTATGCTAGTGAAATTACTAAGGTAATGAGCCTTAACAACGTCTCTGGGCAATGAGCGCAATGTGGTGCTGTGTATACAATGTTAACCAGCGCCACGCTGTTATGAGCAGACGTATCACTTACCATAAGATGAACGCCGTACTCGACTCATCAGTAGGTTTCATTATTTTTTCCAAAGTTAGCGGATAAGAAGCATGTGTATACACGAAGGTCCATAGCAGTAATCGGAGCAAAGGTAATGAAAATATTTCAGTTCGAAAGCAAAGTCTGCCATTTGACAAAACGCTACTCAGCTCCACGAGGGCCCCTTTCGGCTCTACGTAAACGGATTACGGGGGTGGGAGGTCCTTGTTAGAATCGGAGTGTTGACTGCGGGCCTAATGGCCGTCACCCGCGACCCTTGGCCCGCGCCTCCGCTTCCACGTCACTACCAGACCCTCAACAAGCTCACGAAATAATTGTCCCGTCGCGGCGAGTGACGGTCGTTCCTTTGATCTCTCATCAGCTTAACGCGAGCCAAACATAAAGCGCTGCATTTTTTTACTCAAAGCGACTGACCAGCGGACCTTTAAAAATTATTAGATCGATTACTAAAAAATACATGTATTACCTTATGATAATAATTTTCAGTTTGTACACAATGGGTATTTTTTTGTACTTTTTTTTGATAATAATAAATGAATCGCGTCGCTTAGGCGCTCTGCGAACGGGTAACGTCCGAATTGAAGTGACAGGATGATGGAGGGAGAGAATGGATCCGGTTTTGTTGTATTTTACGCTTCGGATGGGAGAGAGCTCACTGAATTAAATGATAAACTTTTTGTTACAGCGTTTCATTGTAACGGAAATAAGTTCGATGGGTTATTACAACGATAAAGTACACGCATTTCATCAAGTAACGTACGTCCATAGAAAATATGGAATATTCGCGTTGCTATTGACACATTTTTTAAAAACATATTAATCGGTATGTCGATTGATATGTTTGTATACCGATTGCTATAAATGCATAATTTTGAAATATAAATATTACATTGCGAGACCGGGCCACAAAATAAGAGAAGAAATAATTTTTTTCCAGCTATCTTCAGTTATTTCCTAACACCTATTAATTCCTTTATGGTAACTTAATGATTAAGCCAATTTATTTATTATTTTTGTATGTACACATTTTTGTTAATAATAAACACAGAAAAATAAAAAAAGTATTAAATTAGGATTTTTTGAGATTTCTTTAGGTTTTTTTTATACGACGAGGCAATGTACAAGCAAGGCATTTACCTGATGGTAAATAATACGCCTGCCCATAACAACGTAGTACTGGTTTAAATTGTATACACTGCACCACATTGCGCTCGTTGCTTTGAAAAGTAAGGTAGTTATGTCTCGTTACCCCAGTCATTTCATTAATAGAACACCGTTCAAACCGGAGCACAGTAATGCACAGTATTGTTTGGCGGCCGCAATAATAGCGGCGGTACCTACGACTAGAATTTCAGTAAGTTTGGTTTAATAATAGAAACTTTGATAACTACTTCAATATATGGTGATATCGCCATCCCGGCGAGGATTCGTAAAACGACAGGTGGCTTTTCTATAAAGAGATAGGTATTCCGTTAACGTAAAAATCAATTATAAAAACGGTAAAGCTTACCCGTGATTAGCAATACAGTAAACAGCTTTCCTTTAAGAGGTTTGTTTGAAAATTATTAAAAAAAAGCAACAAAAGTAATTCCTACAATATTCCAAAGAGGTAATGAAAGCGAAATATACACATTTTTTTTTCAACAAAGAACAATAAACTGACATGTATATGGCTGTCGTATCACCACGCTGTCATGGAGACGAGCTGATCCCCTTCGGTAACATTCTATCACCTAACTCTACCCTTCGTACATCATCACGAAATTTAAGAGAATCATTAAGTTAAACGCGAAAATACGATTTCTGAGTCTGAACATACCCTGCGCTCGTAACCTTCAATTTATCTATAACATCCTCTAATAAAAAAATCTTTAAAATTTTCTTATCGCTTTTATATACCCATTAGATGCTTACATTCATTGGATTAATATATACAGAAATAACATAGAAAAATGTACAAACATTGTTGTGTTCCGGTTTGAAGGATGATGTATGCTTGTGAAATTGCTGGGGTGACGAGACTTAACAACTTACGTCTCAAGGCGACGAGCGTAATATGGCAGTGTATACTATCAGAACCAGCACCACCTTGTTAAGGGCAAGCGTATAAACTATCATCATGTGAACGACTTGCTCGTCTTATCGCATCATCGAAAAAAAAACATGAATTATTTATTTATGTATATTTTATTTGTACACATCATAAAATTGGGTCTTAATGCCCACTGGCTTCTTTCAACTGCCAACCCGGAGTCAAAAAGTTACATTTAGTTAATGTTTTCCTTCAAACAATTTGTTTATATATGTTAGAAAATTCACGATGTTGGAAAATTGTATAAACAGCCTCCAAATTACATTAGCCTTAGTGTTTTTTCAAACGGAATAATAGTGTAAATATTAATATTTACACTATTATTTATCCGTTGAAATCTGTTTCAAAATTCTTTAGAAGGTCACCATCATGAAATGCGGTGGCGTTCAATTTCGAATTTTGAATACCGCAGTCTATATTTGGTATGTATTAAAGATATATATTGATTTACCCGCTGCAGCTCCTATTCCTAGCGCCAAATAATAATGCGCAAACATTAATGCGTTTCCAGTTTGAAGAGTGCTGTATAATAATGAAATTACTAAGGTAACGAGACTGAACCTAACGTTTCTAGGCGACGAGTGTTGTGTATATCATTTTGACCGGCGCCGTGGTTATTAGCAGGTGCATCACTTATTATCAAGTGAACGCCACGTTCGTCGCTTTAAAAAAAATAGTATAGTTAATAGATGTTATACAAGGTTAGTTATAATAAGTGATTGAAAGGAGTACGCGCAGAGGCATTAAAGCTTCATAAGAACATCTTTATATACAGCCGATTGTTCTCGATCAAGAAGCGTTAGACTAATCGCAGGGTTGTGAGGGATGAGGGGGTAAGAGAAAGAGGAGTGGAGTGAATAGTGGCAGATGAGTCTATAGTTCGTGTGGAGCAACGATTACATTGTGCGGAACATCCCAATGAGACCGAGATCCCCTCATTTGTAGCGATACAATTTTGTTTTATACACTGTACTCACAAACGGAGCCGGGGTATAAAAGCAGTCTGTCGGTACGACCATACAAAACGATTCCTTTTATAATACTCTGTAAATCAGATTATATCATATCATACATATCTATTCATAAACCATAGGAGATACCTCGGGCGTTTTCATTAATTATCTTCGAAGAACTTTCATTTCACTAAGCATTTTATGTTGTAAAAATGTTTACTGGGGCTATTAAAATATATAATAAACGAGCAAGTGTCAATATGCTTCTCAGCTTTCTTTTAGAGATAGAACAGATAAACTATATTGTAAAATGAAAAATACCTAAAGCAACATCTGCGTAAAACAAGCGGTTTTTTTTATGACGATCGTATGATGGAAACTTGTTGATTAGTTGGTACCGTACCAATCGGAGGGTGTTTGTGTATAAATGTTATTCACCCTGCAAAGTTTCCCGTGCACATGAATCTTAATTTCCGGTTTGATAAGTTGTACCATCGACAGAACTCTGGATGAGTAAACTTTTTTCATTTTCGGCCTCATTGTCAATTAGCTTTATATGAAATTAAAGCAAACTATTAGCCAGTTATTGGTTTGAAATATCCACATCTAATTCTGTTATATATATTAATCAAAATTAAAAAAAATACACTATATTACTTTACCAATGGTTCGTTTAGCAGCATCTCGATCGCTATTACTTGCTCTTAAACATCTTTACCCGTTTCAACATATAAAATGAATACGGAGATAAATCCTTATTACATATTTGGTTCTTTTCGGCACGCACCTTGTTTTAGAGCATATAAAAGAAAAACATTTTAAATACCTTTTGGAAGTTTAATAAAAAAGTTACTTGATCAGTAGAAAGACATAAAGAAGATGCTTTAGGTAATGATAGATTCATACCCCACGTAGTTAAAATACAATTTTACTATAAAATAACATACACTGAACACAGATAATATATGACATAAACAATCTCTTATCAAATGAAATTTTGTCGTCTGAGACATATCTCTTTGAGCTGCCAAAAAAATAACAATTAGTAATGCATTGAATTTGTTTATAAAACTTTAGATGCCTCTCCGCCAACAGAATTAAAGTCTTATTTCCTAATGACTGAGGGTCGTGGTCATCATGTGTAGTGAAACACATGACGATTTTATTGGCAATTATAATGGGGTGGTGTTGCCATTGCCTTCTCCATTTCACATAGTAGTCCGACCACGGATGGTCATCACATAGATATGTATGTTTCCTCACGATGTTTTCTTTCACCGTCAGAGCACGAGATATTAGTTGGTGTGCTAACTGCACGTGAATTGAAACATTCATTGGCGAAAGCCGGATTCGAACCCGGTATCTTCGGAGAGGAAAGCCGGCGTTCAAACCACTAGCCTAACATGACCTTAAACAGTACTACCACCAGCAACAATAGTCTAAATAAAATATATACACTAGTAGACTTCCGCCAGGTTCAATTAGTAAATCTAAATAATTCTATTCACACATAAACACCTGAGAATTTTAATTGCGAGGGAATGTGTACGCGAACATGACGTCATGATACCTCACCGCTGTCCAGCTATGTGTTGAATCCTGGTATGAGTCAATGTTACTTGTAACTTGGAGTAATGTTTAAGTTATTTGTGATTGAGACACCAGCACCGCATCATCATCGCATCACGCCGGTCGAAAGAAGTAAGGCGATGGATACGAATGCATAGAACTTCTGTCTCTAACTTGGTATCTACATGAAGACATTATACTGTTACAATAGGAAAAACATCACCTCTTTTCATTTTCGTTTTCGTTTTCAGCTAAGACAAGAACAAATAAAAAACATAAGCAAGCCTTAACCCACACTGCCCAAGGAAAACGAGGAAGAATTAAAAAAAGCATGGCTTTCACCACGCTCGGCAGCGAGAAGTCGCCGCCCGAGACCCGCGCCTGAGAGCCGCGAGCGCACGTCGCTGCGGCCCCCAAGCGGGACACTCCTCAAGAGTGTGGATTGCCGTGTCCTCCGGCGCTCCGCACTCGTGGCATATAGGGGTCGGCTCCCTTCTGGCGATCTGATGCAGGTACTTCCCGAGATAAGCGTGTCCGGAAAGTACCTGCACCAGACGGAAGGTGAGCGAGCCGAACCGCCGCCTCACCCACCTCTGGAGGACCGGACGGATGGCCTTTACTGTCCGCTGCCCGGGGACCGGCGGAGCCAGGTCCTCCTCTCATCGCCGCAACAGGGCGTCCAGAGTCCGCTGTCGCAGGCCGACGATCTCTCCTGGCGCCGGAGTCTCCCCTCGAGATCTCCTCGCCGAAACAAGATGGTAAATTTCGGCGAGGATCTCCGCCTGGGGCTCCCGGGGGGGATCGTCTGCCAGCACGCTTGCGCCGTCCAGAACACCGTCCGGTAAGCGCGTATCGGCCTCGACGTGATTACCCTTTGCGGACGCCGCAGGAGTGTCTTATTGTCGCGACCGAGGGCGTCCACCCAGACCGGTGCCCCGTACAAGGCCATACTCCGAATTACTCCGGAGTACAGCCTGCGATAGACGGCGTTCGGGCCGCCCACGTTGGGCAGCAGCCGACTAAGCGCGGCGGCGGCTCCGAGAACCCTCGGAGCCAGCCGCTCGGAGTGGGCTTTGAAAGCCCACCTCTAGGTCTAGGTTGAGACCCAGATGCCTCACCTGGGTCCTGATCTCAACTATTGGTACAACCAAGGTTATAATCGCTGTACCACTGCGAAGTACACAAAAAACTTTTTTCAATAATAATTAAAAGATAACTTTCGATAACGTTAACTTTGTCTTTAATGAAATAAATAAACTCCTCAGTCGCCCCCGACCCTGCTCTCTGTCATTCGTTTTGTTTTTTTTTTGTGGACTTTGATAATCTAGATGATCGCTTCTCAATTTCCGAGGGCGCCCGGACGAAAACATTTAACTTAAAAAAAGGGGAACCGGTGACTTCGCTACGTTAACTAAGTATTTTTAAACTACTTTCATCAACAAATAAACTTAGGCACGAGAAGAGTCGAGGCGAATTATCCACTAAGTTAAACAAGTGTGATTTGTTTATATATAGATAGCTATTACCGAAGCAATCATAAATTAAGTTGTTACACTGTGGCATTACTGTTTTATAAATAGTACTTACTAGTGGTACGTCTCCCTTGTCGGGGACCGTCTAGTTAGGTACCGCCAAATAGTAATGTACAAACATTACTGTATTCAAGTTTGAGAGGTGCTGTATGTTAGTGAAATTACTGGGGTAACGAGTCTCAAGGTAACGAGAGAAATGTGGTGTTGTGTATACAATCCTAAGCAGCGCCACGTCGAATCGCCTCGTCGAATAAAAATAAAGAAATTTAAGTAAGAAGTTGAAATACACAAGAATATATAAGATCACTGATTTTAGGGAGTTGACCAATAGATTTTTAACCCCAAAGACAGTAAAAAAGGCTAATTTGTGGTAAATGTATAATTATGTGGGTAATGATAGGTATATCAAAGTTAATGGTAATAGATATCATTGAACCAGAATACAGTAATGTTTGAACCTTACTATGTGGCGGTAAGTTTTTGATGCTGCACAGGGCTACATTACTGGCACAGAGATAAATTACAAACTACATTTCTATTTGGATTTAGATCTGGACGAAATACCGCCCCAGCTTTTATCAAGGTGGCTGAAGCTTAATTGAGAAGCTAGAACTATAAAATATACATCGAAATGAGAATTCTCATTTCCTCGTCGGTAAAAAAAGATGAAATCTCGCTTATGTGGATTAAAATTTAATTTCAGCAACATATATACTTTACGGGTGGGCGTAATGAAAAACTTGATAACTTTAACGAGATTCCGGTCCGGCGATGGGTGTAAGTTACAGCCCAAGACTAACAGAAACTATTTAATGTATATTAATAATAATATTTAAATGATCATTATAATAATGTCATATAATCAATCATCATAATAATAATTTAAATTTTTCTTACAGCATAAGTCTTTATGCAAACCGTATAGTATGCGCCCACCAACTTGAGTACAGTAAAGTTGCATTTCATATGATTGAGCCGTTAAAACTCAATGTCGATCAGCAGTTTTACCAACCCCCCCCCCACTCCCCGTTACCACTCCGTTCATTTGAACACACCATCCCCTCTCTCATCCCCTCGGCACCAAATGCGTTGACCTGTTTCTACAGCGGCTGTCCGCCTGCTCGTCAGCGACTCACGGTCTATTTTTATCACCGACACAATGGAGCGATATTATAACATTAAAAGCCTCCGCAGGTCGTAGTTAATGGAATAATCCCGATGCACCTTTTTATAGATCACATTTATAATTAAACTTTAATATTAATATCCTTAAAAGAGTAACCAATATATAACACATTTTTCGAAATTTAAATTTAGTCCTAAAAAAGAGGTCCCATTATGTCCTAGGCTGTTGATAATGATGACGATGAAGTGATCCTCAACAAAAACTCACGAGACCCAAGCCAACCTCACCTTCTTGCAATGCATCCTGCTAATTAATAAACAAACCTCTAGCTCCTTACCAACCCGCATTGAGTCAGCGTGGTGGGAGATGGCCCAAATCCTCCCCTCCATTGGGGGAGGCCTATATCTAGCAGTGGGCATCTATCGGCTGATGATGACGAAATTTAGGCTAAAGTATAAATTTTGGTTTCATTACTATCTAAGCATGTCGAGAAACTAAGCATGTTGTGGTTACATCATGAAGCTTGTTCATTGTTAGTCACCATGCGTAATATTACCACTCTCCTGTTTCTCTATACTTTGTGTTACTCCGTTAACCTAATGATAAAAAAGAAGGCTATATTTAGGATTTACATAAAAAGAGAGAAACGATTTAAACACGTTTATTATTGTTACTTCAGACTACTGTTGAACAAAAGGCTCTCCTAATAAATTTCCGGTGCTACCAGCATCCTATGATTCCCAGCAATCTTCACCAGCATCGTCCATCGCTGCTTTCCAATACACGGTCTCTACTCAAGCATATCTGATCTAATCGACCGTGCGAGCTTTCCGCTACATGATGCACTTGTTGGCTCTTAAAATTTAAACAATCTGCTGCGCTATGTGCGCGAACTATTTTCTTTTACAGGTCTATACGAAGAAAAAAATTTGTATGATTTTCTCTATATCTTACCGAGTGACTTTTGGAAGATCTATCGAAAAATGGATTATTTGTTAATTGTATAAAATATTTTATTACCAAAAAAAAATAACTGATATTTGAGGGAGCGGAGAGGCTTGTCTGCGATCGTACATCGTGAAAGCCGTGGGGTTCACATCATCATCAGCCGTCTACTGTTCGTATTGAAACATTGTTCGCCGGTTGACTGTCATCATGCATGGCCTTTGTCCTCTATGATGAGTTCAAGCGTTATTCAGACCGTGTATTGCTACACCGATGGGCTGTTAGAAGTATAATAAAACACTTTAAATAAGGTAATAATAGCCATAAAACTAATTTATTACTTTCAACGGAACTAGCCACTTTTAGTTACAATTAATGTTCCCGAGAATTGAATTACACTCCCTATATTTGCCCCGTCGGCTTCATAGTGGGCCAATCTATTAAAACTTTGAACAATTTTGATAAAAGTTACAAAATTACAACATCTCAGCAAAAACTGAACACATGATAACAATTAGCGGTGCCATACTGCAAGATATAGTTTTTTACAAGAAGTGTACTATTGATGGTATTTAATACCTTTTTCTGCTGTCCTCGAGGTTAAAAAAAATTCAATTTATTTCAAACAAACGAGTCCCGTCATATACAAGACAACACGATTAAACCATGCAGCTATATAATATTTCAAAAATTGAGAACACATTAAACAAGTGTCAATTTAATCAAACTATATCTATGTCTATTTTTATAAAACGGAATGATCACAATCGGACCATATCATCGATTATTGGGTTTTTTAGAAACCAGCAGGCTAGCACTTAAATCATAGGAGCCGAGGTAACCTGTCCGTACGCCTTTCCCATCCGCAGCCTGATTGCCATTAAGTCAATCTTGGATAAAAGTAAAGAGAATATATTAGATAACAAAATGACAACTTCCTGATTGTTATTCATAAAAATTAGATTAGTTTCCGGTGGAAATGTTGGACGCGAGATGAACAATTGTGATAGGGAAACAGAGGTGCCTGCGCACATACGCTTATTACACACACCCAGGAGGACGGTTCGCAGAGTGTTCCCTATCCATGCTGCGAATACTGGTGAGTAAAGGTATATTTTGCTCCCCTTTTACATATATTGACCATCAACTAATTAGGATTTATTAGTGCCAGTGCGTTGTGCGAGCGGGTCAAGGGGAGCGCACGCGCACCGCTCTACCTTTTCCGTTCCCCGGCAGGCATTCGAGCTTAACACTATTGATTATTACAATAGCTTGTCTTCCTGCGGCCGTGATGCCGTACAAGGCGCCGCAGTTCAGCGGTAATCAAATTATATTTCACCCCAACCAGGTCGCCGACAGGGCAGGCTTCCGCGCCGACGCCCCGTACGGTCATATCTCAACTATTTAACACATCTAACACTAATCAATTCTCTAATGTTTTTACTTATTAATTAAAACGCGAGAAGTGGATAATTTAAGGATATTAACAATCCAATTCATATTTCCGCCACTTCTAAGACGGGCGACAACTCTCATGAATAGAGTGCTAGGGGCATCATCTATCATTCTGCCAAATTCGGGCACATGCGCTTTAGTAAAACACGTAACACAAATACATATGGGATAATCGTTTCACTTTGTTTCGATTTTTCGATCATTGTTTTCTTACACAAGAATATATCATTGAATGGAGGTATAGCTCAATAGCTACAACTAGTAGTAGTTGTTACACGCTACAATAATAAATGTAATAAAGAGATTGTTTAAAGCTCTTAATTAGCATTCGAAGTGAAGTCACTAGGGGCGCAATTTGTCGCCAGGTATTTTTACTTGCTCTTTGCTATCAAATAGAACACCTTGGAAAGCATTTGCTAATTTATTACAGTTATTATAAAAAGTAGTGGAATAGTGTTACCATACACGAATCCTGCGATTAATGTTAAAGAATGCAACGTCAAAGCAGAAAACGTGAAACGAACCGTTTGTCGCGGGAACAAATTGTATCATCAATCATTACCATTTCCGTATGTCCGGATTGATTCGTTCGCTCTGATTGATGAAAACATATCGCAGAATATTTGGTATTGCTGTGGCAGACAGGGACATGTTCCCGTCTAGTAATAAATTCGTAATCATTTAATCTCGCAGGAATCTATGATAAAAAGCTCTCTAGTCTCGGACTAGTAAGATTTGGACTAAGGTAAGCCCTGTCGTTAAAGGCCACTAAAAGGGTTATGAGTTTGAAGACCTACATAGCCTATATAAGTGAACCCTAGAAAGGAGGAAAATGCAGTAATCTCGCATTTGTCGTAGCACATCCAGGCTTTTTCCATCCTCTGGGACGTGTTCATCCAGGGAGCATTGAGGCACACTCATTCAATTCCATTGTTCTATTTTTATTTGTTGTTACAAAAAAAACAGTAACTAATAAAATAAAATGTAAGATATATGTATTATAAAATTCTAAAAATAAAAAGAAAAGTCTATAAGGAATTGTGAAATCCTAACAAATTTTTATTCTTAACTCCTGCGGGATCTTTGTTAGGTTTAGGTAAGAACGTTTCCGAGCACAAAGATCATGTTAAAAAAAACCTTATATTCTTTAATAAGGATTTTATATTTTGTGTTAAATGTATTTTACTGGTGGTAAATCTCCATTGCTGGAGATCATCTGAAAAAGTGCTAAAACCGCTCCGATTTTTATAACTAAACAAGAAGAGAGCTGTAGCCTGCGAGGTTACTGAGGTAACAATATTTGTTTCTTTAGGT
This sequence comes from Pachliopta kotzebuea, assembly GCA_018246255.1. Classification (NCBI taxonomy): domain Eukaryota; kingdom Metazoa; phylum Arthropoda; class Insecta; order Lepidoptera; family Papilionidae; genus Pachliopta; species Pachliopta kotzebuea. The sequence goes on from DWLS01000770.1 coordinate 15,977, forward strand.
GACAAGCACAATGTGGTGAAGTGTATATGAACCTTACCAGTGCTAAGTTTTTATTGACGGGCATATCACTTATCATTAGGTGAACGTTTCGCCCATCTCGTCATTTCTTCATACTACTCCTGAAAATGCAGGATGGTATGTACATGTGAAAAATAACAAATTATTAAGTTTGTTATGTCTCATTGGTGAAAGTTTTATTACTCTTCAGTATATTAATTCAGTGTTTAATGTTAAAATGAATATATCCTCGAATTATTATACTTCGTTACCGAACACATGTGTCTAATGCGAGATTTCGAAAGAGGATAATAACCGGAACGATGTAAACATGAAACCTTTGTTTCCGACAAAAGCTCTGTTTACTGTAGAGACACGGCCGCTTGCGACAGTCAGTTTTCATTTCGAATGTCAAATGCAGCACTGGGAGACAGCTGGAGACAGCATAATGTATGACGGAATATGATTCCGTTGAAATTAACAAACAAACATTTGTACGAATACATATTGCTACACCCGGGTGTTACCACTGTTCCGAGTCTCTAACCATTATCGGTATTGGAGAGGGTGTTTCAAGGTCATGAAGCAATTCCCGGAATGGGTTATCCCAGCATAGCGTTAGAGAAGCTGTGGATGTGTTCCTAACACAGATCGCGTAATCTAACCAAACGTTGAGAATGACCACCGAAGAGGTTTTATTGATACCTCCACATAACTCTGCTGTTTCACTTTAACGGACCGGGTACATTTGAAAAGATCCCCTTCCCTAGACAAAAAAAGCTCTACAGCCGGACCTGCTACGAAATAGAAGCCATTTTATTACCACGTTCCAGTTTGAACGACGCTAATGTTGAACGTTTGAATGAGCTCGCTATGAGTTAATTCAACTATCTACGGCGGCGAGCGTAATTTGATGATGTGTAAATCCCCTCGCCGCTTCTATACAGGTAAAGCATGTCACTTGGCATTGGGTGTGGTCGCATATGCTCCTCGCTTCCCTGTGTCCGGACAGAGAAGACTTTCGCTAGTTAGCATTGAAGCGAGCCCACGTCACCCGCCCCGCCGCTGTTAACGAGCACGAAGGCGGTTGTGTGGCATCAATTAAAACTTTACACGTTCACGTTTTCTTTCATCGTGTTAAAGTTTAAATTGACTGCAAGCTTTCGTTAAATATAATTTAAAAATTAATTTCAATAGAAACGCATCACTTGTGTCTATGGCAGGGGCCGGTTAATTGCCCGGTGAATACTTTAATGAAGTCCACATTTTATTCTCTACTAAGCGGTGATACATTCATCTGTTAGCAAGTGATACATAGCGCATAACACTTGCCAAGAGGCAGAAGTTGTAAAGGATAGTTTTTAGTAATTTCACTAACTTCAGCACCTTTAAACTGGAAAATACTATTTGGCTGGGGAAATAACTATTGCGGCAGTGCCAAACTAGACCGTATCCGTTAACAGAGAGATAGGATGTCATAACAATCGTAATTGTTATCCAAAAAGTTTTTAGTTTTTTTACAATTCTTTGTTATTATTTACTAACTTATGCATTAGTTATTGAAAAGAATAAATTGTTAATTACAAATATATTTGGCAAATAAATAATTTATAATGTATGCGTGATAGCAGCTGAGGTTAGGTACGAATGCTTCGTCTCCACTTGGATAGGGACACTGCCCTTAATAAAACTATGATATCCGTCTGGGGACGAATACACTAAAACCGGGTACTATCTAGACAAACTACTAACTGCCCTCTACGTTAAGGGAGATTATGTAAACAAAAAAAACCTTCAAAAGCTAGAATTACTCGGTCTCGAGAAGTTGCACTCCGTTACTCAAGTAATAACTGCAGCGGCAGATTATAGTAACACTACTTCGAGATATAAACGGATACCGCGACTACCAATTTAATTTTTATTGGATTTAAATTTTTCTTTTCTTACTCTAAAAGCCAATTCTACAAATTGAAAAATAACCGGGATGTGAAACAGAAATTATAACTTCTGCATATGTTATTAACTATACACGTGATGCAACAATAATATTGTAATTGACAACGCTAACGACAACAATTACTCACAGGTGTTAGGTCTCCGTTGCCGGAGTCGTCTGGGTAGGTACCATCACCGCTCCTATTGCACACCGACAAACAGTACTGTGAAAACATTGCTTATTCCGGTTTGAAGGCTGCTGTATGCTAGTGAAATTACTGGAGTAACAAATCTCAAAAACTTGCGTCTCAAGGCGACGACAGCAATGTGGTGTAGTGTATCATCTTAACTAGCACCGTGTTATGGGCAAGCGTATCACTTACCATTAAGTTATCACCTTGATCATTCTGTCGAATAAAAAAAATATAAAAATGGTTTCGTTCACTTTCAGAAGTATTAGTTTTTTATTAAAAACTATTTTTTTCTCTGAAATTCTCTCGCAACTGAGAAGGCTCATCCGGAAGATAGAGTAATTGAAAAAGAGAGCCTGTGAACATTTACCTCTGAGACGTAAAGGAGCTTTTGAAGTGGAAAACTTGGGCCGTTCCGTTATATTGTGATTTGTAACGGTGCAAGAACTTACAATAAAACATAGTCGCCTGGCACCAAATAAATTAAACGGCCACCATCAGACTGGGCTGCGCTGTACATCATTTGAAGAGCGTTCGGTATTAGACTGATGAGGGTCAAGCTAAATTTTAGTATTTTCCTATGTTTTTTTATTCGAAGAGGCGACTAGACGAGCAAGATGTTCACGTGATGGTAAGTGATACGCTTAATCATAACAACGCGGCGGTGGTTTAGGTGGTATAAATAGCACCAGATTGCGTTTGTAGCCTTGAGATTTAAGGAGTTAAAAGTCGATACCTCAGTAATTTTACTAGTATACAACACCCGTGAAACTACTATTAGGCAATAGAAATAAGACCTCCATAGATGGTCATCGGCAAAAGAAATTTATTACCAGTATAATAACGATGTGATATTTACAACTAAAAAGATAATACAGCTCCTTTAATTAATCACTAGAGATTCTGTACGCCTTAGTAAACCCTAACACTCCTACACTTCATGGGCTCTTCCTGTTGATATAAGGAATTGAAAGAGGATACTGTCTACTCAATGGCATATCACTTGGTTGATAAATTTATTTATAGCAATACGCTTGCTACGAGCACCGTGAGCAGTAACTCATATATGCATATTGCCACAATATTGAATTATGGGAACTTAAGTGCCGCCATAGGTTTTGTAATAGAGCACAAATTGCGATGCATGCCACTACGCTGTGCCAGGTAATCCTATTAACTGCTGCCACATCTTATAGTTAAGTGGCGTTTATGGTCTAGTGTGTAATAAGGTGAGCATGTAACGAACTCTTAGATGCAACTAGATTAGGATTTTTATGAAGTCAGGCGAAAAACTGGCACCAGTAAGAAAAAGTTGAGCAGCAAATAAAACTTATTTGACGTACCACCGCAGGTTCTATTTCTACCGCCAAATGGTAATGTACTAACATTACTGTGTTCGAAGGGCGCTATATGCTAGTATAATTACAGGGGTAACGAGACAATATCTTATATGTCAAGGCTACGTGCACAATGTAGTGCTGTGTATACAATCTTAACTTGCGCCACGTTGTTATGGGCAAACGTATCTTATACCATCAGGTGAACCGGACAGGACCTTGCTTGTCTCGTCACTTCAATAAATAAAAAAAAATGATCGTTACTATGAACCTTCACAATTTACGATTTATACAAGTACATTAAAAACAAAATACGTTTGTAAATGTGCGTCCGTTTCGCCTATTTCTACTGAATGTTAGCACCCTTTTCACTTTAATCTGCATTACAGCTCGTGTCACATTTAGGGTCCGAGGACACTGAAGAGTTACCTTCGCAAAGAAGCGGACGCCAACTTGAAACATTTTGCTCTAATTGCGATAATATCTCCATTAAAACGTCGATACGATAAACTTCATTATCATGACAATGTTTCATGTCCCATTTTTGAGTGAATTTTTTTCTATGTCCTCTACAGACCTTGTGCTTTTTATCCAATCCTACCCAAAAACTAAAAAAAAAAAACTAAAAAATGCAATAAATTTAATTATCATTTTTTTTTTAAAAGTTTCATATTGTCGCTCTAAGTGACAGAATCGCCCCCTACTGGGGCCTGCGCCCCTCCTTTGCAAACACTGATTTAAGATATCACCATCCTGTAAAAATTACGTTCTATCAATACTGGTCTGAGCACCAAAAAAACAACGAAAGGTTTCGTCACACATAATCTCTGTACTTCCTCTAACTACACATTCAACAAAAACGTCTGCCCGTCTGGATATTAGGTATTGGATGCTCCACCGGCGAATAGGGTTCTTCTACCATAACGGGGCTTCTGGAGTGGGAGGTCGTTAGTACGGGAATTTTTATTCGCATCTAAACGACTCCAAGGAGAATGATGGTTAGACGTGGTCTTCGGCCATAGTGTTAGTACAACAAAGAGTGTTTAGGACTTCAGTGTTTGGAACCTCAGTAGGTAAATATTTCAGTATAACCCTGACTTCCCCCCAGAAGACAATGTGTCCTTCCGAAGATTTCCGCCCCGAAAAAGGTATTGGATGCTACCGTAAAGTAATCAGATCTTGCAAATGAAATATATAAAGTAAATAGCAATTTTGACTGGTCCTATAAAATATAGTTTAATTTTTAGGTAGTATGAAAATTTATATTATTATAAGCAGTATTTATTGAGGGAGTCCTATGTTCAGCAGTGGACGTATATCGTCTGATGAAGATTAAAATTTAGGAAAGGGTCAGAGATTTGCTTATTGGGTGATTTGCAACAAAAGCCGGCCGTTAGCCGTCGCGGAGGTTTCGTACGAGCGATCTGTTCGGCGGCCATCCATCTAGCGAACAAATAGCCTCATCATTCATTCGACCTTCGATCTGATGTGCACGCCGGAGCCGATGGCCTGGACTCCCGCAGCTTCAATTACTTCACAAATAAAAACTTCTTTAAAGTTTTCCATTCCTGCATTTCTGTGACACATAATGTATAGCTGAATAAAAAATATGATAATTGTTGACTAATATGAAAAGGTGTATAATCATCAACTACTCATAAACTTCTACTGCTAGACACGGACCTCCCCCAAGGATCTCCACTTCAATCGGTCCTGTGCTGCATCCAACGGTTTTCCGCAACCTTCACCAGATCGTCGGTCTACCTTGTGGAAGGCCCTCCAATACTGCATTTATATGCGGCTCATCAGAATTTACTACATATAAGTTGCGGAAAACAATTACTTTATATTTCCATGTGCATCATGAGGTATATAGTATAAATTTGTAAATAGCGGGGATTGTGTACGAAATCTTAGGTCTCAAGTGTAAATACAAATAAAGACTGGGAAAGAACAAATTACGGTCTACCCTTGAAAGCAGTGAAAGTTTCATTGTGTATTTCGCCTCACAACTTATCTACGAATCTCGAAGTTTCGCGAAGAAGCGCGTAGAATCAATCTGACTTTACGTAAAGAAATCATTCTCTGCTATTTCTGTACAAATGTAATTTATTACTTCTTGCGCAGAGATACTGCGGAATCAATTTTGTAAGAGTTTTAAAATAAACTCTGAGAGTGATGGTAACTCCGACACGCGGACTGTCTTCGCTCACTCTACTAATACATCTTAATTAATACATTTGCAGCTTCACATGAGAGAGGCATGCGTTGCTGTGAGATGCCTACAACGAGGCACCAGTTCGGATGTACACACAACACCATACTTGGCTTATCTACCACTCGGTGTTCTCCTAACCGCAACTTTACTATCTGCCAAATAAAGAGCAAGAGATACACTTAACTAAAGTAAATGATATAATCTTCAATATAAGTCAATTAGTAGTGTGTAAACATTACTGTTCTCCAGTTTAAAAGCAGTTGTATATTAGTAAAAATACTGGAGTAGCGAGATTTAACATCTTATGTCTTAAGGCGAAGAGCGCAATGTGGTGCTGTGTATACCCTCTTAACTAGCACCACGTTATTATGAGCAAACATATAACCATTAGGAGAGCGCCTTGCTCGTTTCGTCACATCATAGAATAAAAAATATATATTCCCATCATATTAATGGTGATCGGATCGATTCAATGAAAATACTGTAATTGTTTTTTGGCAGTACTCCGGAACAGGTAAACTACCTTGCGGAATCAACGTAATCCTGGTGCGGGAGCCCACCGCGGTCAAGGAACCTGTATCGATTGCTAGTTTAATAAAGCTCTATATTAAGAATCCCGGAGACCCTCATAAATAAATTCGTTTCACGTGACGTGCATCTCCGTGTAGCTTGTGTAGTTAATTATTTGAATGTTAACCTGGGTAGGTTAATGGCGGACGAGCCTAAGGTTTAACGCGCGAGAATCTGTTTAATTAAATAATGAGATAAATACATTTATAGATCAGGGTTGAGTGTCATAAAGAAAATTACATTAATTAACGCTCGTCTGAGAAACGTCGCTTCTCTCACTGTCGATTTCTCGCTATATCTATATAGGATCTGTATCGGTATACAGATTTTGGACAACCTCCGTTTGGTCCACTAGAACCGGAAGTACATAAAAAACTTTATTTTTTGACGAGGAACACTTTTACTACAATAAAGATATCAAGAATATGCATTATTAAGGTACTTGATGATTTGGTCCCACTTCTGGTTGGCCGGTTATTTATTCGAGGAACATATTTATATAAGAATATTGTCAAAAATATACAAAATTATGATACTTAGTAGCCTTCAGCACCACTTCCGGTTGGCCGACCGGAACCGGGTATGGCTAAAAGCCATCTCCGTACCCACTTCAATATTAATGCCAAGTTACATTTTAGTCGGCCATACTGTTTGGTCAGACGCGACCACAATGAAATTCGGACATACGCACTTGACTAAATCATAGGCAATGCAAAATTGCCTATTTTAATTATGATCAATTCCAATAGGTGAAGCAACAGATGCAAAAGGTAGTGGACTGAACTATCAATGTTCGTATACCTGTGTTCCGTTTTGGTACAACAATCTTATCTATTATCGACATTATTAACACGTCGATAGGTTGGCATTATTAGCGGAAATTTACCCTATATGGATTTGTTATCTGTTACTGCCAGCTGTTGCCTGCTGCTGTCATTAGCTGAATTTCAAAACGTTAAAGTTTCAACGAGAGTTTTCGACGAGATCGAAACATTTAGACAACGCCAATGCATTTAACTGCCGAACAAAAAGGTACGTGTAAATTTAATTTGCACAAAGTATAATTTTAAATAAGCGCTATGATTAATGTTTTATTACCTACAGGACCTACCTCCGTTTCCGTACTCCCAATACACATGAAGTATATGCGGGTAACTGAACTCGGTCCCGCCTAGAATAGCGCAATGTCGGCAGGAGCCTCACTTCATTTCGCATTCGACTGGTGTATAGTAGGGGAGGGTATAGAGGGAATGGAGGGAGAGGAGAAAACATCGCTTCATCGCTTCCCCCATAAACACATAATCTCGTAGATTGGCTTAGCATTACCTTTATGAAAATATTATACTGCATACCGACCAACATAGTCATGTTAACACAGCAATAATCGTGTAGCGAGAGATTTTCAATATGATGTTGATAGCTATAGAGAATGGTTTAGCTAGATCCAGTCACAATCTGATCTTAAGAGTCATAATCATCAGTGTAGAAAATTCCACTGTTACAAGACAAACATCACTATATAACAGCAACACAGCTTATTAATAAATATTTTATATCTCAAAAGGAAAACGTATCCCATCATATATACACGGCTACTTTGAAGATTGGATAACTAAATATGTTATTGTCAGAATAAGTCGGATTGGATATTTAAGTATGTTACTACAAAAATTTGTTTACCACGATTTAATTTTTATTTCATAAAACGCTTAATAGTGAACAGATGTTACAGGTGAATTTTTATTCACTTTTACAATGTCACGTTTTAAATGGAAAGTTTCTAAGGAAGCGATCGCTTTGTTGAATTGACGTTTCGCCCATAAGAAGGGACGAGCACACAACTGATAGCTTTTCGTGTTACGAGGGCATTCAAATGATGTCTGTGAATTTAAATATACCTAAAATTATTTTAATATTTCGAAAATTAACTATGTAGATATTTTCTTTTATTCGTCGACGCGCCCAGACGAGCGAAGGATACGATTTCCCATAATAAAGTAACGCTAGTCAAAATGGTGTAGCACGGTATTGCGCTCGTCGCCTAAACATAAGGTGTTAAGTCCCGTTATCCCAGTAATTTCAATAGCATACAGCACCCTTCAAACCCGAACATGTACATATATATAATGTATGTGTTGAAATAGGAGCTGCGCTGGTATCTACTTATATAATCTCTGGTAAAAGAGACCTACCCCCTGTTATATATTTATAATAATATTTTGTTGTAAAATGTTGGTCACCTTAGCACGGAAGGTGATGCCGTACTGGAACGCCTCGTCGGGGTGTAGCGGGATCCGAGGATCGTACTCGTCGTCCGACACCAGGTCGTAGTCCTTCTTGGAGGACCTGCGCCATTTGAAGAGCTTCATGGGCGCGCGCAGTGCTCTCGCCTTCAGCACGATCCGCACGTAGCGGGCCTTCATACCCCGCTTGAACATCGCGCTGCGCACTTAAACCTGAACATACAAAATACGTTGTTAATAAAAATTGTTATTTTATCAAACTTTTTAGTTAAACTACTAAATATGTATGTATGTACTATATATGTATGTATAGTATATGTTTGCTCATTTATCTATACACATTCTTTACTTTTCTTTATATGTTACTATTACTGGTACACTTACACAAATAATTAAAATACTTTACCTTATGTATTAGGGTATACTGGAAGAGAACTCTTTTTAGGATTAAGCTCACTTTTGTTACAAACTTCGTGAATTTTAATTATGTCAAACTGGTTTTTTTCTGTACGCGTGTGTGTATATTAAGAAAGAAATAAATAAATTATGTAACATAAATAAAATACATTTTTGTTATTTAGAACGATATACAGCAGCAAATAAGTCATTTCTAAAACAATAGGAGAATAAAAAATGACTATAATCTATAATATATCACAATTATATTATAGTGACAGCGTTAAAGAAAACTGCGTATCTACCCGGCGAACATAACCAATATCAAAACTTTACTGGTGGTCGGTGTTGTTGCAGGAGGCCGTCCAGGTACCACCGCAGTTCCTGTTTCTACCGCGAAATAAAGTGAAAACTGAGTTCCGGTTTGAATGGTGCTTGTATGCAAGTGAAATTACTAGCGTTACGAGATTTAACACCTTGGTGTGTATACCTTTTTGGCAATGCCACATTGTTACGACCATTCGCATCACTTACCAACGGGTGTATGCCTAGCTCGTCTCGTCGCGTCGATGAATAAATAATTTCGTTGTATGACTCATACCTGTTTGGTATAGTCCCGACAATTGGCTGAAATGATTAATGATAATCACGATCAGTTAAATTAAATTGTTAACGGCAACGTAGATGTAATGATTAATATAGTTGATTGCAAATGTTGAGTGGAGACAGTTTGCAATTGCATCTAATGCCGGCCATTAGGGTCAAACCGGCGGACTGCCGCATTGGGGTAATCAATGTCAACAGACCTGTGGGACCGCACGGGTCTGCCGAGCTGAAACAGGCTCATAGGACCACGTGCGTCGAATATCATTTGTAATGTTTTTTTTTTACCTATCATGTTGCTTCTACGTTTACTGAAATACAACATATTTTTAAAACAACTATTTTAAAATATATGTTTAACGTATTATCCAATATATGTTAGGAGTCAAAAGACTACAATCAGCATCCAGTTGTTGCCAATTAACTACTCGAGATATAAAGCAATGATTGGTGTTCACAAAAATTAACAAATTTGAAATTGTCATAAGTGCAGTATAAAGCATACAACTAATGTATTTACTTGGCGTGTTTCCGCTCTACGCATCGCGGACGTCTTAGATGCTTTATTGCTTCTACTAACTTCCGATTCATTTTATTCTTACAGGATTTATGTTATGATTAGTAAGAAAAATTGATAATCTTTTAATTAATGAATAATAAACAAATAGAATTATACTTTTGGTAACCTTAAGGTCAATAAACAAGAGCGGTTGCCGCTTTGAAATGTCTGTTTCAACAGAATGTGTGTACTCATACAAATTGTTTGAGTTTGAGTATGTAAAGCTTTTTCAAGGGTTCTAGGTCATATGTTTTTAGAATAAAACAATTATAATCATATGAATTTAATTATTTAAATAATACGCCGTATTTACAACATTGAAGAGCCTAAATGTCCGGTTTAAAGTAATACTCATAATACTGATCCGACTTCATTTAGTATCAAGCTCGTCTCCTTGAAGGTTTGACTTTAGTTGCATCTAAAATTTTACTAACTATAGCGCTATTTTAAGTAACATAGACATGGTAACACACCGCTGCTGAGGTGCAAAGAGACGCTATCTGGAAACATCTAGAAGAAGTAGATCACATCTTTTTCCTCACTTTGTACTGTATAAATTAACTACACCTACTATCACATACTACACCTACTATCACATACTACGATCACATTCGCGTCTACGCGTGCCTTTACAGGTCTCATAGCGGAAATTCGGAAATTGACCGGCTCTTCGAGCACCT
>DWLS01000771.1:0-26680 GCA_018246255.1 Pachliopta kotzebuea
ATGGCTTCACTCTTTTCTGGATTGACGTCGATGCATAGTTCTACTGTAAGCAGCATTATCGTTGACAAAAAGAAGCGATTGATTTAAAGTAAAAAACTTAGAAGACATCGAAATATTTAGTCCTTAAGTTATTTAGCAAATTAGCATAATAGATATTAAAGCTTTCACCCGTATCTGATTTTTCCCTTCTCGTTCATTATAATAGTTTTGGTTTCTTATTTTATAAAATTTTAAGTATAATTAAATTAAAAAGAATTTAAATAATATGTACTTTTTTTAAATCATGTAAAGGTCTATTACAATGTTTAAAATTGTACAACGATTCCTTCAGCTGACAATAAATAAATTAGTTTGGTACTAATATAGTAAGTACATTTCGTGTACAAACATTGGCCTCCAATAAACATTGTCATTTGATCTTCATTTCGTAAAATGATATTTTTTTACACATATTTATAATTGAAAAAACAAATATGGTAAATGTACAGAACGATAGTTTCGATACTGTCAATGAAGACTAAGAACAGGGTATACATTTCTAAAGTCTACTGTTTCCTATAATAAATTTTTGGAGAAACTGTTTTCTGATTTTTGTTGCCAAGGAACGATTGGGAACATTCTAAGTACCGATTAGAACGAAACTGCGGCTGGTGAAGCTATTGGGAAGACGTTAATTAATATCTAATATTGCACAGAAACGAATATATTATAGTACAGTATAAATATCTTCTTAATTGCCATGTAGAAGACGTAACTTGCCATCTTCAAAACGTCTTGTCGCTTAGTTGAATATAAAAAATACAACAACAACATTAATTGTTCTGCAAAAGTTTTCTCTATAAAATTGCATAGAACTTTTAGTTTTAATCAAAGATTTAAAACTTATTTTATAGCGCATATTTTTCTTTAACATGAATCAAAATGCGTAACGGTTTAAGTAGAACTATATTTCACTTATTCGCGTAAATATAAGAAATAATTACTTGAAAAGTTTTTTACTATGAAATTGCTTTTTGTACGGAGTGAGTTAAAGCATTTTTTAAGATTTTTTGTTTATGATAATCAAAGTAATCATCCACCTAATTAACAAGTATTTGCTAACGCAGTCTAAGAATTTTTTTTACTTTATCGAAATTAGCAAAGTAAAAAAACGTGACAAATGGTTGTTTTGCGAACTTAACGATCGCCAGCGCAACGTGCGCGTCGTGACCTGCCTTGTATTGCTCAACAGGAACATAATCGCAGTAATTTTGAACCGTATTACTACCTGTGACATAAAATAGGCTCCATTCATCAATCGAAACTTTTTTCGGTTAGATCCTGGTTCAGGGCACAAGCAATGCCCTAAATAATAAATAACTCCTAGAAAGATATTGGCTAGTTATTATTTGGTGATTTTAAGCCAGTGTAATTCATTACAGTTTTTTTAGGAAACGGCCTTAGCATAGCTGCAAAAAAACTGAAAACAATGATGGAGAAGCTTTGGTCAGTCGACAATCCCTGCTGCTTATTCATGACAACTGACTACCATGTACTGTACAACAGACGGTCTCCAAGCTACAACAGTTGGGATAGGATGCTCTCCGTCATGTACCATATAGACCAGACATTAAGCCTTGTTTTCAATTTGACGCTTCTTTGGAAATTTGGACAAATTTTTGACAAGAAAAGACACCATTTTAGGAGAGACAAAACAAAATGCTCTTGAAGCGTTTGTTGTCTCCCGTCCAACTGATTTTAACAGAAAAGGCGTCATTAAACTGTCTCATTTTATTTTATTTTTTTATTAATATAAATGCGTCAGTAAACATACTTTTACCAACTTCCTACAATTAAATTAATTGGTAAATACCTATTATTATACATTGTCATGATGTCAAACGGCCAGATGAATATAATTGAATTGAACTACATGTTGTTTTATTGATAATTATTACGATATAATGATTAAATTGCACAAAACGGTTTTTTATATTAAGTAAGTAACAGGGAAATAACATTTATAACTCTGTCAGTACCGTACGCGCAAGTTGTATATGAATCATTAACAAATTAGAATAGGCAATTCTGCTGCGTAATTTTTTTTGAATACATAAATATTATCTATTAATAAAATAGGTCGACGGATACCCAAAGTATAATAAAGTTGATCTTTTTATATATCTGTACTGCATGGACCAATAAACAAATTTCTTTTCTTTGTAATAATGTATTTACAATATTTATTTATTTATTTGCGATTATTAAGTTGCAACAAACAATAAGTAACACTTTGTTTTTATATATTATATAATGAAGTTTTTAAAAAAGCCGTCCTTAAAGTCTACTTAAATTTATTAATGTAATATTAGTATCCGATTTGTTGACTTAATAAATTATTGTTGCATTTTCAGAATTATTTTTAATGTAATAGATTTAATCACATTTGTTAGAGGATAATTTAGAAGGTGAAACTCTGACAAAACCCAAGCAGTTAGCGTGAAGCTGATTCAAACGTTATAGATTTCCCATCTTGCAGGAAATAAAAGCTTAAAACTGCTTTATATTACAGGTACTTTCATTAAACCATATCAGTTGTGTATTAATGTCTCGATTGATTCAGACGTACAAGTGTTGTGACGAAAAATAAAAAATAAACGTAATTTTATTTGTCGATAAATACTTTGGAAGAGACAAGAGATTTCTTAACAAATTATTGCGTGAACTATTCCGACCGTGAATTAACATATATTAAAATAATCTTCTTAGATATTGCCGATTAATAATGTCGTTAACAAAAAAAATTTTAAATATTATTGAATGAGACTAATTAATTAAGTACTAAAATATTACAAAAGAGCTTTAAAACATAATGCTTAAATGTTGATATAGAGCGATCTGATAAGGTGCCGATATCAAAATATTATAAATTGGAGACGATAGGTTAATAACCATCATAAAGCGGAACGAAGCGGAATATAATCTTTTGTCTAACTAAGCATTGCCACAAACGTAAACAAAAGTTAAAAAAATGTTTGTAGCCATTGGGCTTGTTGCGTTAGTGGTCACATTAGTGTTGTTGCATGATTTTTTTAAAAAGAGTACACGTCGATGGAAAAATCTTAGCAAGTATCCTGGTAATACACCTTTACCGATAATAGGGAATGTTTTAGAACTTGGATTTGACGCAGATGGTACGTACTAGCCCTTATAAATATCCCACGCTAATGTTGTTTGAAATTCTACCCTTTGTACTCCGTGTGTTTTTATTTTGTTTTAGTTTATTCTATATCTATATCTTAAACTAGATCTAGTAATCTATACTATTACACAGTTGACATCGGGATATTAAAATGTAATCCATAACAAATAAATATTAAAATGTAATTTTACGCAATTATCTGTAATAATTTAAGATTAGTTATCCAAAACAATTAACAAAAATAAAAATAAACATCTCTTTTTGTACATAATAGATTGTTTTTATAAAATAATTTGAGTAATGAATTGAATAGTCAATTATATCCAGCAAAAGTTCCGTTACCATTGATTCATCTGTGTTAAATATCTAAATTATGTATTAAAACGGAAAGAAAAAACAGACAAAAATTCACGTATATTATATTTATAAACACCTTATTTTCAGAATATTATAGAATGGTCTATATTTTTGTGACAACAACTAATTATACAAGATAATTATTCATTCTATAAATAAAATAACGTTCTTTGATGTTTAATTATGCTAAGGTGTACTGTGACACAATTCTCTGAATAATATTTATAGATTTACTGGTATTAGGTTTCTGTTTCCAGAAACCCTTTAATTGTCCTTATCGACAAGCATAAGTTATGCCAAAGCCTTTAACGTAATATGATTCCTTGAATCATAAGTTTCAAATTACATAGGAATAGCAATTATCAGAATTTGAATTATAAAAAAATGCGTTTCTTGTCATGTTGTATTGTTAGTAAATAACAGAAATTACTTGAATAACAGGAAAAATTATTTCAGGAGTAACAAAACAATATCTCATGGCGTAGCCATAGACCTCTTTATTGGTAACGAATATTTTTTCGATCATATCTTATTATACTTGATATCATTCTAATACTTGATAAAATTTCTAAATCACTTTTTTTATGTTACCATTACAGACATAAATTATAGGTACGATTAGATAAGATAAATGGAATAATTATTATACAGATTTTGACAACTTTTTATGTTACGAGGCGAAACGTCTCTCATAACAGAGGAATTACCAACCTTTTCTCGCATATAGATATAAATTAGATGAACATTTTATTATATATATTATAGTCATGATTTAGTGTCATAATAAATGCTCTGATTTGTTATTGTTTATTAAGAAAGTAAGTTTAAGGTTAACAATATATATTTTGCCTTTACAGAAGCATCTAACAGATTAATGGACCTGTGGAGACAACACGGAAAAGTTAATTTCCGTTTAACTGTGGGAAGTGAAGATTGGGTACTCCTATCTGATGCTGACGATGTTGCGGTAAGATAAAGTACATCTTCGTTATCATCATTCTTTTGTCTCTATTGCTGTATATTTAGCAGTAACAAATGACGCGATGCTCCTAAAAAATTTTTTATTATCCGTCACAGAATTGTTATCGCGAACAAGCAAAAATATTTTCCTATACAAAACACGTCATTATATATAACTTAAAACAAACTAATACCGTGTTTTTACATTAATACAAATAAAATTAGTAAAGTATTATTTTTAGACAATTTTAAGCAGCCCGTCTGAACTCGCAAAACCTCTGGAACGAAATGTCGCTATGATGCCATTTTTTGGAAATTCAGTATCAACATCAGAAGGTAATAACATATGAAAGATTCTTACTCAAGTAGTTCATAAAATAAATAATGTTTTAACATTACATTTAGGGCTAAAAACGCCGTTGCTATTAAAATTATTATGTTTACGAGACATCACTTTCCCGCTTGAGACAATGAGCGTAATGTGATTCGTTGTAAATAATTTTTTAACAGCTTCAAATTATGTTATTTATGGTGTAAATTTCTTCAGAAAATTTGTTACAAAAACTTTCATTTAACCCTTTTATTTTAACATTTTTTTCAAACTTATTGTATGGATAACACAGAAAAAATATTTAAACTCATACTGTATTATTGTCATAATAGGAGAAAGGTGGCGATCAACGCGTAAACTCATGAACCCCAGTTTTCAATATAAAACTCTTGAAAAAAGGGTAGCAGACGTGAATAATTATTGCGAAAATTTATTTAAAATACTTGACGAACATTCTGGAAAAGCAAGTTTGGACGTTTATCGATATTTACGACCGTATATGTACGATTTATTGTGCAGTGAGTATAAAATCGTTATTAACCTTTTTTTAGAGAACAAACAATTTTATAAAAAAAAATCATAAATTGTATGATTACTTAGTAATCCACTTATTTATATTGCAGATTCACTTATGGGAGTTAATTTTGAGCTTCTTAACGATCCAGAACATCCGTACTTAGAAGCTAGCAGACAGTAAGCTAATTGTGTTTTTGAAAATATTTCAGTACGTGAATAATGAACACGTATGTAATTTAATTTCATTTTGTAATTCTTACAGAGTTATCAAAATAGTAACAATTAATTATTTTTCTTACTGGAGAAATATTCGCGCTCTTTTCGTCCTCACACCGTACTACAGAGAAATGATGGCTATAATAAAGACAATTCGGGATCAAAGTACCAAAGTAATTTCTTCAAATATATTACAAAAATATACTTTTTTTTTTACAAAAGGAAAACTACATAACAGTTTTAATTTTTGCAGATGATTGCGGAAAGAAAAAATATATTAGACAAAGTCATTAACGATACAAAGAGCAATAACAAAAATGTTAATATCGAAATAGACAAATTGATATCGGAAAAGTTGCGTGACGACGCGTGCCTTTTAGATAAATTCATTCTGAGTAAGTCGATTAATGGGGAATCCATTCCAGACCATGTAATAAATGAGGAAATCAGCCTTGTGTGCTTCACGGTGTGTTGGTTTTGTTAATACCATACCGAATAACACATGTGTGTACGCTTCAAATAACTGATGATAATCTTTTATTTATTTAAGGGTCATTACACAACGACAATGACAATGAGTCATACGTTATATTGCTTAGCTAAACATCCCGATATTCAAAAAAGAGTGTACGAGGAGCAACTGTCAGTATTTAATAACGATATTACTAGGACACCCACCAATAATGATTTAACTGAAATGAAATATCTTGAAGCCGTCATCAAGGAGAGCATCCGTATAATACCCACGGTAACAAAAATCGGGAGGCAACTTAAAAATGACCTTGTATTCAAAGGTATTTATTAGTCTTCTTTTTCATCAACAGATAGACATCCGCTGCTGGACATGGGCTTCGCCCAATAGTCGAGACAGTTGGGCCATTTACCATCACCCTAGCCTAATGCGGCTTGGTGGGGAACCAGAGCCTCATTCGTTGATTATTAGTGTTCATCACGAGCAGATGAGATTGGCTTGGGTCCCGTGAATTTTTGTGTGAGGCCCTTTCCACCCCTATTAGTTTACATGTAACAAACTATAATAACGTGCTTTTTTTAATACACAATTATAGCAATATGTTCATCAAAATATATTTTATAGACCTAAGAAATGATATCAACTATTTTGGACCGACTTATTACTTTGCCTTAAATGGTAAGACAGATCATATAATATTTTACAGATGGGCGAATTGCTCCAGCTGGAACTTCAGTTATTGTATTTTTCGAAGCAATGTTTGCCGATCCCAAAATGTTTCCCGAACCTGAAAAATATAAACCGGATAGATTCTTGAATAATATGCATCAATTTGCTTTTGTGCCTTTTAGTGCGGGACCCAGGAATTGTATAGGTATGTTTTCTTATGATTATACATACATGTCTGTTTTCTTATTTGTTTTTCTAATTTGAGATAATAAAGTTAACGCATTTTTTTGGTTTAGGATTCCGTTATGCGTGGGTAGCTATGAAAGCGACTCTTTCAAACATATTACGAAGGTATGAAATCCTCCCTGGAGAACCTGGCACCGAACCGCAATTCAAATACAGAATAATAACAGAATCGGAAAATGGTATACAATTGAGATTGAAGAAGAGGGAACATTATTAATTTGATTGATTCAAGGAGAAAATCAATTTCAAATGGATTTTCTTATATTCAATTGTTGGATTAGACTTATAGTATTAGTAAAATAGGTATTGAATTTAGAATAATAAGGTTTTTATCAAACGAACAAGATATGACATTAATTTACAAAATCTCTTTTAAATGAATGACTGATAAATACTTAACACATTTTTATTGATAATGAAATTAAAAAGCGATATAAGAGTTAGTTTAGATGATACTAATTTAGGTTCTTCATTACTGTATGTAGTTAAGTTATTTATTGTTATTTACCGCATTTGTAAGTTAATCGCGGTTTAACTTGGTGATAAATAAGTCTCATGTTATATGGATAAAATAGTATGTACGAAAGAACTATTTTTAAGTTTGTATTGATAATTGCTTGTTATAAATTGTTGATCTGTGAAAAAATAAAAGAGTTACGTTTTATTATTTTTTTTATATAACTACTTCGTAGAATAAATATTGGTTATTTCATTATTAGTTATCTTTTTACAAAGAATTTCGTTTCAAGTAAAATTATAGAAGGTATGAAAAAAAATATAAAATGCTGCATTAATGCATGTATATTTAATTTTTGAAGATCTATTACATTACGGTTTCTTTTTGCTTTTAACTATCTCCGTGGCGTAGTGGCTAACCTAATGGCTTATAACACGGAATTCCCTGGTTTTATTCCCGGGCTATGTATTATACTTTAGCAGGAAGATAAGTTTTTTTGTGCTTACGTGGCTGGCTACTAGCCTAATATTAAAATTTCGTTGCCGTAACGAGATTTCTGCGTTTTTGTTGTCAACATATGAAAAGTCAAATCTATGGCGTCTTCATTATGGTTCAGTGATATCCCATCTAAAAAATTATATGTGCTTTAAATCTATAATATTTTTTATAATCAAAATGAATATATATGAAAATAATCAAGTTCATAGGTTTTAGATAAGATTACAATGTGCACTCTACTCAAAAATTTGACAGTAAAGAATTTTGATTTAATTAGTAATAAATAGTATTTACTAATTAAATTCAAATTCTTTACTATCTATTAGTATACCTTAGGAGATAACGTAATGAAGCCTACTAGGGCGTGTTTCATTTACTCAGATGTTTGCCCAGGTAAGCTTTCTTAATTCAAAGCACGCGTAGCAAGTATACGAAATGCTAGTATTACCTAACTGGGTACAAATAAGGTCACTAGTATTCCCGTTTCGTACTGTTACAATCCGGGAAATAGATTCTTGCCTCAGTTTTAATATATGGTGTTACTGATGATGTAATTAAGCAAACGATGTAAAAACAAAAAGTGTACCCGACAATACACGAACTGATTATATAAGATATTGCAATTGAAATTATTTTTTCTTATTAAGAAACTATCACACTCACAAACTTTTTTATTTTTCAAATATCGCCAATGAACACATAATTTTAAATTTTTCTATTTAAAAGAATGTTTTATCCTTTTTAGCTCATAGATAAAAATGTAAAGAACGAAGTACGTTGAATAATATAATATCAACAACCGTATAAAAATTCCAAATAAAATTACAGTCATGGCTTTATTATAAGTTGCAACGTAAGAGTCGATATGCACAGAATGCATTAGTTCTATTTTATTTTTCTATGCATAAGTTTCCAAGTAGAGGTCGTTACGCGAGAAAAGTTTCGCCATCGAACTTTCATAACAAATGTTATTTTCCAATTGAACCCACATTTACTGAAACAGTTCGGCTGTTCTTATGTTTGGTATACACTAGAATAACAAGAAAAGAAATAAATACAAATATTTATTTAACTGGCATCTTAGACATTTTTAAAACATTTTGAAATAATAATAAAAAGTACTAACAATATTTAAGTAATTTTTGTCCACAAAAAAAAACCATTATTATGTTAAATGTGATAAATCTATAAGATAAATATTAAAACAAATTATAACTATGAAACAATTTACTAGTGGTAAGTCTCTGCTGCCGGAAACAGTCTGGGTACAAGTAGGTAGCGCACGAAATCCTGTTTCTGACGACAAACAGTATTGTGAAAATATTATTATATTCCAGTTTCAATGGCGTTTTAAGCTAGTGAAATTACTGGGGAATGGAAATTTAACACATTACTCAAGGTGACGAGAGCAATGTAGTGCTGTGTAGACCATTTTAACTAGCGTCACGTTGTTATGGGCAAGCGTATTACTTTACATCAAGTGAACGCCTTGTTCGTTTCATCATCTTGTCTATTAAAAAAATTACTAACTACTTTAGAAATAATCAAAATTAGTCAAACAGGTGAGAAGACGAGACGTTGCTTCGACGGATATTAAAAAACATGGATCATGTTCTTTGTAATATTAGGCTTTTGCTGCGGATGCAACAAAAGGACTACGCCCACATTATATTAGCTAAAAGCTTACATTAAAGAGACTCTAGGCCGAACCGTAGTCCTGAAACCGTAATTTTGTGACATAGTACTACGTTTATCGACATCACTAGTTATCTTAAAATCTATATGCTTTAAGAGGTAAAGATTTTACTATCTCACTTATTTAATAATACAATAACAACCTTTGCATACGTAGTATTTTTAATTATATTAGTTTCAGAAGACTTAACCGATATAAAATAGATTCAAGACTTAAATACGCCAGTATTCACGATATATGTAACAAAATAATCTCAAAGTACAAAATATCATGTTGGACGATACGGATTGAAATCGTTTTAGCCCATTTTTCAGATTGGTGAAACTTTAATAATAGAAAGAGTTTGATGGTCAAACTTTTCCCGGCCAGCGGCATTGACTTGCAAACTTGGTCAATAGCGAAATAAACTTGACGACGCAGGTCCCTTAGCTGCTTATGTCGGCTTTTCAGCCAATTTGTCTGTTGTGAAAAAACGGAACAATCGTATAATTTATAAGAAATCATAACAACAACACTTTTAAATATTTTTTTTTCATTGATTCAGACAATTCAAATTTATTTACTTGTATCAATTTGTAATCGGAAGCAAAAAAGATTTACAAGGCTTCGTTAATGAAACTTTATAGATTAATTGTAAAATTTATATGTTAGAAATCATTAAGCAGAAAATAAAATATAAACAATTACAGAATATTTAGTATGTTTTTATTTTTTTTAAGGTGTTTACGCTTTCATTTATAACTAACCGTTCAATTCTCACCTATCATGAATAATTCTTAAGCTGAAGATTCAATTTCCGAACAATGGGATTGCATTAGCATATAAAAGATTTCATATATTTTCGACGAAGATCTGTCATTTACTTTTGTCTTAAATGTATTTTGCTTCGGAAATTATTTTAAATGGTTATTTAATTCAACGTAATGCCAGAAACGTCGGATATTTTGGAAGTGATTGATATGTTTTTAAGTATAATGATTTCAGAATACTTTGGTTTGGTTAGGATATGATCTGTTGAGGATATCGTTTGACACTACATTAACGTTTTTACAAATACAGTATCACGAGGATTAAATTAATATCAGTGACCTAGAAATAAATAAGACACGTTTAAGTATAAGTTGTAATAATTTCTTAGTGGATCAGAGAAAGTTATATTCATATAACAAATATTATTAGAAATAAAGTAATCCAAGTATTATTTTTAATTTCATCTTCTAACACTTCCAGAAATGTAATTTAGTTTTTTTTAAAAAACTTTATCAGCAAACAAGTAAGGCCTCATGGGAAATTACTATCTAAATCTTTTTGTTTGCCTCCTAGAGAGAAGAGTTTGTTTCTCTTCCTTTGTGCTTTGAATCAATTCCCGTACCTTATTTGCATATTTTATAAAACGAAACGGTTCCATGGTATCGAAATTTCTCACTAAATGAACAAAAAAATATTTATATATATTATAGGATAAATATAAGATAAAAATGTAATTCATAACATTAGTTCAAGAAGCTGAAATTATTTCATTGTTTTACTATTCTATATCTAACTTTCACAAAACTTTAGGTCATTTTAAAAGTATTCTAACAATCCTTAATACAGCCAAATATTAAAACTATCCACGCCGTTGTGGTATATTCCTAAACAGATGGCAAAAAACATAATAAAACTTTTTATTACGAGCTCGCCATTACTAGAGCACTTGAATTTCACAATGACCGGGAACAAACTCTGCAAACTGACGAGCTCATTATTCATCTTCACTTTAATTTCCTAGCTCACATTTATTTTAATATGAACTGTGTTTTTTGTCTAAAATACTCGTCAATAAATTGAAATACTATGATTATATTGTACAATCATTAAAAATGCTGTCGCCAATGTCGTTATAATGAGACTGCTTAAAAGTATTTCTAAGTTGTTTCTATCATTTTGGTAGATCTAATAAATGTTTGTAAATATTATCAATAACAAGAAAAAAGATTGTACCATTCCCATAATTTGCTATAACATTATCAAAACTGCTTTCTCATCAACATGAAACAGTATTAAATTAATATATTCAATTAAACCACGCCGACTTTTTGTTTTTATAGGACAAATGCCCTTTAGTTTGATTTGCATTACTGTTGTTTCATATTATGAAATCTTGTTGTGACGAAATTTTGCAAATTTACTACTTTATAAACATAGTACCGTTACTTATCTACTATGCATATTTATTATAACAGCTTCCTAACGGTTCTACCAACAAAAGACAAAGAAGAGGTTATTTTTTTTTTAATAACTATCGACTTAAATAAAATTAATAAGTTTTATTTTAGTCTCGTTTGTTACCCAGTACATCTACTTCAAACCTACTGCTTCATACTGACAAGTAAAAAAAAAAGCGTCAAATATATTTCCGAGAATCATTAACTACTAAAAATCACCAGCAGCTACTATTAGTAACTAGACAAAGACTTATTGTTGTTTTATTAAATTTTAATAATAATCTGCAATACGGAGGGGTATCATATTAAGGAACTGAATAATTCGCATGAATTTTCATGGAGTTACTCTTGAATATGTACGAAGTGAGACAAACCTTTTAAAATATTAACAAATATTTGGCATATTTACATATATTTTCAAGCAATATGCGAAATCCTTTAATTAAACATCATTAACTTAAAATTTAGGGACTTAACGGGTTATCACGTTGAAAAATATTTTAGGTTTGGTTGTCAGTATTTGATTCTTTTACAAGTCAGAGTTTTCCTTCTGACTTTCGTAAGGTGATGAAATCTTTAAAATCTTACATTTTAAACGTAAATATACGCTAGTTTTGTAGAGGTCGATCAAACTTAGCGAGTTGCTAACTTAATTAATTACACTACGACGTACCCAAGTTCCGTGAACTTTTGCTAGTCTCCACTTGCTCAATAAGATAGGGTATACGTTGTATGGTTTTAAGATTATTGTCTTTTAGTGTTCTTATTGAAACGAATTGGGATCGTTTATCCAAGGGCATGTTACATAATTTATTACAGAGATTCTTGATTAAAAACTTTTAGTTCTAATTGCTCTAGACAATTTTATTGAAAATTAAAGACAGATAATATTATTTCAAGAACATTACATTCTTTAACATATTCGAAGAGTTTGTTATTTTATAAATTAATATTTACGTCTCCATAAATTTTAAGTTGTGAATTTATATTAAGTCCTTATTTCTGTTATATTTTTCTATATTTCATCATATCAACGAGATCAAAATCGAATTCTTTTATCATTTCCAAAAACAGGGGCTTATTTTTTGTGACATTAAAATACGCTGCTGCACTTTTACTTAAATTTCTTTTCTTAAATTGTTTCTATACTTGTCTATAATTTGGTTATACTAATATCAATTATTAATTAATAAGTCCATGAAACTAAACATTGCGCTATACTATAAATTGTACTTTTAATTCTTCAATTAATCGTTAACCGCATTTATTTAAATTTTGGTACAGTAATTATATTTATTGTACGCTAAGGTCTCCTAAGAAATACAAGTATAAAACATTTTGTAATAAATATTGAAAATAAAATGAGCAAGTTAATAAAATAAATTTACATGTATATCTTCGCAAACATTCTATAGCTTTGAATCAATCATCATCATCATCATTGAGTGTCGTATTCAAACTAAAGTTGGGCGGTCAGCTAGAGAAAACAATGTCGATTCTGTGCCGTGTACATCTATATACACAATATTTTCAAAATTTCTATTGCAATTGACCAATCAACTTATTTTTGTTTAGCAAAATCGATTTCAGAAGTCCTAAAATACATCACAACACTTCGCCTTATAAAAGATGCAAATTCGTACTGGGATTGATTCAAAACACAAAGGAACCAAACAGGCAGTCTTTAAAGAGGTGAGATTTTGGCAATAATTTCCCGGGAGGCAGTACCTTTATCTTGGGAAACTGAATACATTACAATACACATGGAAAAGTTTTACTTGAACAAAGTTTAGTTACAGAGGTAATTGGATTGTTTGTAAACATTTACAAAAGTAATATCAAACTTTCAAAGAAATGTACATTAAGCTGTGGCTACCGAATATCAAAGAATCTCTCGAGTAAATTATCTTGTTTTGTTATGTATTAAAAAGAAATAAGGTAATTGCTAAAATGGATATATCTAATACAAAAAGAATTCCACCCTAAATATAGAAGACGGTGATTTTTTAATGTCCAATTTGGACTGGAAATTCCAATTCAACTCTTGGTTGAATTCTACAAAATTGCAACAGCGCTGATTTCTAGCTGCGTCAAGAGACAAAATGAACAGCCGACATGCTCTCATAGCCGTCTCCGCTCTGCATATGTTGACAATATAAAATAAATCAAAAAGTACAAAAGAATATTTATAACATTTATCAAAAGTTAAAAAACAAGTAAATTCTTTTTTTATTGTTAGCAAAAAGGCATCATTTTTTTAGTAAAAGTCATAAATTGAAAATAGGTATATAAAAATACATACATATTTAATATGTTTTATCACAAACTATCTCTATGATCTTTTTATATTCTTTTTGGAACATTAGCGCATAGCAAACCAAAATACTAGACCAGGACGAATATGCTGAGGATTAGAAGATGATTTGTGCAAGGTAATTAAAAACATGTATATAAGTATACAACATTGGTCTAAATAACCAGTAACTAATTCTGGCAAAATCCTCATGTTTCTGTTTCTGTTTATTCCTATGTTCGTAGCCAAATACACATAACCGTTATAAATAAAACCAATATTGTGTTAACCATATGCCTGTTTAGAGACATATATATCTATATCTAATATTATACCATCTTTAGTCTTAAGGTGAAGAGGTAGCGTTATTTAAATATTTTACCTATCTTTGTATCCTAATGCTATAGGCTTATTATATTGCATACCTGAAGAAAAGTGAAAACATGTAGAAAAAATCTTTACATTTAATATTACTATGACCTCTCCATTTTTTCTTTCCAAAAAGTATTTGAGTGACAATATTTCTATTCCACTATAGTAGGGTGAGGATAATCATAAAAAATATTTTATTAGACAATCCGAAAAAGGTGCAGTATATTGGGGAAATAAATAGGAAGGAAAATGTTACTGTCTATCCTTTTCTATTTTAAAGAATATTTTTTTAGTTTATCTTTTTTTTTATTCCAAGATTATTTAAAAAAGAGCTGAAAACAAAATTTACATCTGTTAAAGAAACGGACATTAATTTTAAAGAATTCAGTTTAATTCACAAACACTGTAAAAATCGTTATCGACACAAAGGAGTTCTTAAATTCTTCACAATTTTCATTAATTCTTGCCTGTAGTAAAACCTTTAACCAATATTTTAACGAACATCTTTTTCATTGGGATTATTCTACCATCTTTTCTGCATAGTTATTGAAAAACATCAATAGCTTTTGTAATGAGTAAAGAAAACATTTAATACCGTAAGGTCTGTATTTTTATATATATCTTGCAACTTAATCGTTAGTAAGCTGCAATAAAACTACGTGGAAATGCAATAAGCCCGTAATTGGATCATCATGATCGGTTTATAGTTAGGTGACAAAATGGATAATGTATTCATGTCGCGAAACAATCGCTCTGAGAATTACCTGACCAAATTGTCATTTGTTATGTTACAATTTGAATAATGAGGTCAATAATTATAGAACAATTCCCGTTTATGTCATAACAAGTGGTAAGCATAACAGATGACAAGTACAGAACTGCTTTTAAATATTTAAGTAGTTAAATTGGGAAATTTAGTAAATATTGTTAAAGTTCATTGAACTGCTACAAAATATTAATAATTCGCTTCTGGGCGACACGGTTTGGAGTTTAGCTGATGGCAGAGTTTTTCGAAAATCCATAGTTTATAACCTCCACTCTCAACTTCTAAATTAGTCGCTATAACAGTATTGCTTGGCCCGGGTTATAAACATAGGAGATCTGAAAGATTCTAGGCGAGCTTACTTCACCATCCACGGCTTATTTGATACCGTGTGGACTTGAGGCAAAGTTGACAGAAAAATTAAAGATATTAATAACATTAGAAACGTGAGCAATTATCACTAATCTCTGGAATTTTAAATAGAAAACGTAATTAGAAATTTTAATTAAACAACTTAAAATAAACTAATTTGCTAAGCATAATATTTCTTAAATGATCAGCTTCTTTCTACTGTAATCCACAGTAATCTTGGGAATGAATGGTAAATCTCTTAGCATGTAATTTTTACAAAAAAAAAAACTTAAATTTCATTTCATTATATGTATTTAGCTACAATGCTACACGGTAGGCAGCCCAATTTCATTCTTATTGCTCTGGATGATTGGTAAATATTGGCCGTTCATCTTAAACGCAACTTTTTCGTAGAATCCTTTGCCACCTACAACGTTCATAGACAAGAACAGCTTGAGAACATTCATAAAAAAAAGAGAAGCTAACTTTCTCACAGGCCAAAAAAATTGCTATGATTTTTATAGTGTTTGGACAATAGTAATCACGTGAAGTACTTTCCCTACCCTATTAAAAAATACAAAATCCTGGTACGTACCACACTGTTACGGGTACATTTTCTTCATACATATGAACACAATTAGTATTTTAATGACGAATTAATGTAATTCAAATATACTTATACAATTAAGTATTCATTCTAGACCTCTGGAGATCCTCACGAGGACGAATTTTCTAAAATATTATGTAAATAAATTGGTTCATAAAACGACCCAGCCTTTTGTATGGAAATTATATGCAAACGTTTTCCCACATGCGAACATTTTGAACAGTAACGAAAATTTTAATAAATCTTTTTCAACTCGTAATAACGTTAGCATGAAAGTTAATTCATTTATAAAACTTCCTAAAATTTAATCTATTTTATTAACCTTATTTTAAAAGGATCTCAATTGTACTATTGTCTGTGAAGTAATAGCAAGGCTTTATTGTCTGTTTTCATCATCAATGTATAAGTAAAACAAAATTAACGAATAATTTACTTTTATGTTGTATATTATACATTATTAGAAGTAATTCATAAGTAAATAGTAGTTCTCGGTCAGTTTATTACAAATCAAATAAAACATTCACGTTACGTTAACCACACTGTGTTACACAAAACATTCAACTTTCATC
The DNA here is from genome assembly GCA_018246255.1 of Pachliopta kotzebuea. NCBI lineage: Eukaryota > Metazoa > Arthropoda > Insecta > Lepidoptera > Papilionidae > Pachliopta > Pachliopta kotzebuea. Next base: position 16,762 of record DWLS01000771.1, read on the forward strand.
TTAACCAGATGTGCCCATTATTTTTAAAGAGATAGTAAATTAGCATTACGTTTTTTTAATAAAACAAAATATATCTATGAAATATAGGTAAATAAAATATAAATAAAAATATGAAAAAATTAAGACAAATAATTTACGGATTACAATGCAGCGTACTAGGCAATAATAACACGAGCAGAACATTTACCTTTGTTAGCTTAGAACACAAGATAGTACAGCATGTTAGTGTGGTTCTTCAAATACCATTAGCGCTGTGAAAACTAAACAGGAACAAGATTGCTTGCAAAATATTACAACTATTTTACTTAATTAGCTTTATAATAATATGTTATGTAGGTATTACTATATAATAGCCCTGTACTTTCGGGCTATCAAGAATAAGACTAAGGTAAGCCCTGCATGCCGTAGAAGGCGATTGAAAGGGTTTTCGGGTTCAAGGACGTTGGGGGTGAGGGCTTCCACTAACCAGTGAGCCCGGGACGAACGACAAGTACGAAGTGGTCTTGTATTTTGTCGTAGCATATTGTTTATGTTGAGGATGGTACAAGCTCGTGAATGTGCTTAGCAGCAGTGCTGAAAGGCACCGGTGAGTTCCGCAGGAGATCTAGGGGCCTTCCGCAATGCACTGAGCATGACCACCAAGGGGGTTTTAGTGGGTATAAATCCCGCATAAGCCTGACTTCCCACAAAAGCAGGGTTACTTTTGAAGATTTCCTCAGCAATAGAAAAAAAGGTATTATTATATAAAATATTAAATATCAACAAAATACACATCACAGACACAAGTTCTCATGGTAGTACTGTAACATATGTTATTAGATGTATATTACTGTTAGTACTTTAATAAAGAAAAAAGTTCGTCAAAATACGCAGTATTCATTTCGTTAATTTAAAAAAACCAGGCGATCCGAAGGAAAACGAGAATTGAATCGGCAATAAATTTTGTAAATATTGAGTTGAAAGTAATAATCAAATAAGCAAGGGTCGAGTACGTGAACAGTATCGATTTGGTCCTAACAAGCGAATCAGGCATGGAGGATGTTCCGCATTTTCATCTTATTTGTAAACATTGGCGTGCTTCCAAACGAGATTGCTTTTAATTATTAATTTGTGTTACAACAGCAATGGGAACGATGCAACTTAAACGCTGTAATAAAATCTGTTTGTACATTGAATTAAAACTTAAACACCTTAAACATTCACGTGTAAAATGGAATTGAAAGGCCTCCAATTTTGTACTCATTAATTTAATTTTCAGATAATTGTTCATGAACCTGCTTTACGCTAGTAAATGAGCGATCATAGAATTTATCAATATGGCAAACTAAAAACGAAAATTTCGATTTTTCACGGGCGCCCCTAATCACTTAGCATGACAAGAGTTACTTTGCAAATTTGATCTTTTTTTAGTTTATAAAAAATATACAAAGTTTTAATTGCTTTTCTTGGCATATATTATATCAGAAGTAATATAATATAATAGTATACCTACCTAATTTGATATTAATTTACATCAGATTACGTCTCAAGATTTAGAAACCTTAGTACCGAATTTTTACTCGAACTCCTAAAAGTTATAGGTTGTCGATATTTTTATACACATGGCAAATATATATTAACTTTAAATTGTGTTTTCTTTAAGAAGAAACACGTATTGAAAGGAAAAAGACCAAGAAATAATTTACCAAATCGGTCGGGCAGGTAAACATTGTCAATTCACAGCACGCTTTCCAGGAACATGGAGCACATCGATTGCCTTATTAGCTACTGGGTAAATTCAGTTACATTCTAAAAGTGTACGATTAACTATAATTGAAAAAAGCTACAAAATTCTATATTACAAGAACTAAGTATTTATATGTAATATCTATTATAAGTACTTTTTTGATAAGACGGCTCTCGGACCAGTATAAAGGAATTAGTTTATATCCAGCAGTCGGCTATGGCTAATGATGGTAATAAAAGGATCATTTACACACATTCCCTGTTTTAGATTATATGCTTACTGTAATATATAGAGTATAAAATGCGAGTGCAGGCTCACTATATACTCTCTCTAGAGACAAGGCGATATATGCAACACTTCAGCCAACATTCACGAGTCGGAGAAGCTCCTAATGAAGAAGAAAGTTTAAAACCTTGCACTATATTCAATTAGTTTAGAGAAACTGTTTTCCGTGTATTTGTTTTCATTAATTGTGTGCTTTAAAAATTACATATAATCAATGCTAATATTTTGTTGTGTCGCTAGATAAGATTGTTTTAAGAGACAATAAGTTCATTACTTTGGTAGTAATCCACTTTGAATTTCTTGCAGCAAAGTTGACAAATCGAGCACGTAGGTCTCCTAGCGCCTGTTTCATGATATGAATATTTAGTTTGTACCGTAATAATACATTTGGTAACCAATCAGAGTTAAAAAGGCTTAATTATTTTATTGTATTCATATATTTATTGTTAATTTTAACTATAGTATTTAATTATTAATTTTTAAAGTTCTGAAACAAAGAATATGTATTAAAAGGCGTTCATCACAGTACATTCATGTTTTAGATTTATCCTTATAATGTTTTATTTATAGATTTTGGGACAAAGGTACATGTTATAGAATTTGTTATTAATTTCTTGTGTAAACAATGCACAAATATAAAAAGATTAACATACTGTACATGTAAATCGATGATATCGTGTATATGTAAATCGAAAAAGGCATCGAACAGAATAAAGTTTTAATGGTGATACAAAATTTATTACCTGATCACCGCCGTAAACCTTACTGTGCCATTTTATTTTTTATTTTAAAGCCATCGTACATTGCAATCAAATAAACATTTTGGTAAATCGAATGACTCCATGATGTATTGAATATCCCTAACTTTATTGCAGAGAAACGGAAATAAGACTTTTGTCAAATTTTAGATAGTAGAAATAAATTGTATTTTGTATTAAGTATACACATTAACTTAAGTATTCCCAATTTTCCTGACATGATTATTGATATTTTATCCATAATTAGAGGAGTAAAAAAGTAAATTATCGTAATAATTACGAAAAAAATTAATAAGTTTGATACTCGATTATACCAAACAATATTTTGTGTTTTCAAAAAAAGTGTTCTAAAGTATCATTACACTACGTACGGCTCTTCAAATACTTCAAATTTTTTAATATTTATTATAAAAAATATGTAATTTAATTAATCCTTTAAGCAAAAGAACATATTTAGAAATAATCATTTATACAAATTAAATAAAAAATTAAAAACTTAAAAGTTTACTTTCTAATTTTTTAAATCGCTTATTCGTTAACCAAATTGTTTTAAACTAGTTTTGTTAAAATATAAAGTCTAGATAAGTAATGGTGGTAATTATGAATAAACAACTTTCAAATCAATGATAATGGTTAAATTAACCTCATTTTACTACCAGATAACGTACGCGTAAATAGTTTTAATTGCATTTGGATCAACATTTAGTGTTAAGCTATATGAAATTTTTTAAAAAAATATTATTGCTATGATTTGAAAGATGTATTTTTAAAAACTTTTTATTCTTTATGCGATTTTCAAACTGAACAGATTTCGAGTAACGAATGAAATATATCAAATATTAAATTTTCAAACAATTATTCGTTATCGTTGTTTTTCTAAGAAATTAGGTTGAAAATGTCATTTGGTTTATATGTATTGATCTTAGAAAATCATTATTATACAACTGCAGCTGTGCTTCTGGTTTGTCTTTGTTGAACTGTCAAATCTCTAATGACACGACTGAAGTTGTCCTTTGTTGTTTTACTAAGTGAACTCAAAGAAAATTAATTTAAATTTTATTGACAAGAATGTACTTTTGAAAGATATGTACTTACGAAAAGATGTGACTGGGTAAAACATGGTTCGCATTATGTTTATACATCTAGATTCACATCTATGTAACAATGTAATAATAAATATGGTATGATTAAAACAATCTACCAATAACAATGTGTATTGATAAATGTATTTTTTAAAACAAATTTACAAAGTAATAAGAACTTACGAAGAACTTCAGAAAAATTATTTTTGAAATGATGCAGTGGCAAATATTTTATGTAATATTAATGTACTCTCGATATCGATGTTAGTTGTATCAGAGTGTGCTGTCTTACTTTGTCCATGATTTCAAGTTAGCAAATAGACGCTCAACTTTTTAACTTTCCACGTATTGCCTGCACTCGACTTAGATTAGATTTTGGTGTTTAATAAAAGTTATTGAATTTAGGGGGTATTTAGGTAATATTTTCAACAATTCTTGTACGGAAAAAGATTACATTGTCTTATCTAATACAACTGTAAAGAACAAAAATGTTTATTTCATAATCATTTTCAAATGACAAAAATGGTGCAACATCATACAGATTTTCGTTAAAAATCTTTATCTAAATCGTTGTTATATTATGTTCCACAAGAATTAAACAATTTAGATAAAGCTCGTGATAAATTAACAAGAACTTTATTTTTATGACTTCTGAATTAACTTTATGATATTTGATAACGAACCTTGGGAAAGCAAGCCACTGTTATAGATTATATAAAATATTTATTACTTTTTTGTTTTAACTTGTTTATTAAAGTTATGTAATTATCGATAAATTATTAATATAGTTATGACCTTTATATACATAATTTATATGTTTTCTTAAACTACTGTAGAAATTGACAGGTAAAACTCGATGAATAAAGGTAGCTACATATGTAATAAAACTAACGTCTTTACAAAGGAATGGAGACAATATACGCGACATGAATTAATTCCTACTCGATTTGTTCCTTGTGTTTCTTCCAGGCAGATTAACGACGAACGGCACAGTTTAATACTAAGACTTCTTCTAGTTAAGCTAGTAGGATTACATAACAACAACTTTAAAATGTACCTAATAACAGTTAAAAGTAACAAGTTTTTTATAATATTTTTCTATACATTGGTAGATCAAATACCCAGGGCCAAACTATCAAAATACATGTTAACGATAACATTTAAAAACACTGTGATTTATCCCTGTCATTTTACTTGGTAATTAACAGATTAACATAACACAGTATATAATATATTATAAAATTAATAACATGACAATTTTTATCAAAATAATCGGAAACGAATAAGAGGAAATTATTTCTAACACATTTTTATTTGTTCGACATATATGTCAAATAATAAAAATCCCCCACAAGTTATATGAATCTTCTACACATTGCCAATACAAATGCTTCAGTGGAATACAAATATTACAGAAAACAATCACTGAGATAGTCGCTATTATGATCAAGCTCCTATTGTCTGAAGAAACAAAAGTTTTTCGTAATAAATTTTAACTTCACTTTTCTAACGTTTCTTTCTTATACAGTCATAAATCACAATATTTTTTATTTTACGTCTTTACTTATGTACCAAGACAGAATAGACATGTCACGTATGAAGATAAAAGCGAGGAAATCTTATTCCAAATAATCCAGTACTTAATCTGTTTCTTTAAAAACGTGTCGAAATTAGGTCTATGACCTTTGGTCTTTAAGTAGCTTTAGGCTGAAATCCCGATGTTTGAAGTTATACTAAAAATACGCACTTGTAGAGAAATCCTCTTAAATATTTATAAAATGTTCCTATATTCTTAAACGTATCACAAATTTAGTACACTGTTAATAAAGTAAAACCCCCTTAATGTTTGAAAAGCATTATTTCGAAATTGAATTACTGTTGAAACTAATTTTACTAAAACCATAGTTCGTAAACTTAACACGGAAGAGGAAAACGTTTCCTCCACCAAGGATACGAACGGATAAGTTTGTTGAAATAATATGTTTAACCGTTCCAACCACACTGAAATTATTTATTATCACTTTCCAAAGTAAGTTAAGACCAATGTAATGAGCAGTTCATATAAACAACAACAAAGATGTGGTTATTAAAATCACAGATTATTTATAACATATATTGTAGTTCTCTGTCGCCTGAGTCTGTCTAGGTAGTGGTATGTACCACCGCTGCTCCTAATGAAGCCGTCAAACAGTTATGTACAAACATTACTATGTTCCAGTTATAAATATGCTGTATATAAGTGAAGTTACTGAGATAACAAGACTTAACAACTTATATTTCTAGGGTACGAGTGCAATGTGTTTCTTCATAACTAGCGCTACATTGTTATAGGCAAGAGGATCACTTACCATCAGGTACACGCCTCGCTCGCCTCGTCGCTTTGTCGAATAAAAAAGGATTCATTCTTAATTTAATAATGAGCTCTTACGTTATCATAATTAAGTAATGGCAAAACTTACAATAATTGAATAAATTTTTTTAATATTATTGCGTCTTCGTTAACAAAACCCAAAGGGACAGTCAAACATCTCTTCAAAAAACAAATTTAAACATATTTTTTATTCGTTGCTGCAAGGAGACGAGCTGTTGATTTAACTGATGTATTAATAATGTGGCATTATGATGAAATATACTACACCACATTGTACTCGTTTACTACCGAAATAAAATGTTAAGTTCCATTAATTTCGCTATGTTCTTCAAACCATAACTTAGCAATGTTTGCATACTGTTCGGCAGCAGAAATAGGAGTTGCGGTAGTACCTGGAGGGGTCTCTACAGCACCATTAATTACTGAACTCATCTGGCATGTTCATTGTAGTTTTCCAAGAAAATATTTTATAACAAGAATAGAACCGTATTATATCTATTGTTTTAGTTTTTATTTTCCTGCCTACATTATAATTGCAAACTGTTTCTAAACCGGCCACGTAGAATATTTGTATTGAAAATTAAAAAGTAGTTATTTTTGTTTTTTATTTCATCTACTACTAAAATTATTGGTTTTTGCGTTTAAACAAAATATTTTATACTTTTCATTTGTAGTTGATATTAAGTCTTTTGTCTTTATTCTAATTTGATAATATCCAAAATATTTTAAATAAATCTTGCTGAAACAAATTAACTATAAACTTTTATATTCATTGTGTTATTCATGATGAAATAAAACTATTGATTTTAATCATAACTTTCTGCTTTATTTCATCTATTACCCTTCATAATCAGCTGAGTTATACTAAGGGCGTAAAAGATGAGTTTTTTTAAGTTTATGTTTTGTTTTTAATACATGGTTCAATATTATTTTAACAAGTATTTTGTTTTTTCTTTTATTTGCGTCTTAACTTTACCTTAACTTGCGATTTTCGGTATCTACCTAATTTTACGTAGTCACTGGGCCATTATATGAAAGATTAATATTGTTGGTGCTGTATTTCGAAGAATATTTCATAAAAAGCATTAAAAAAGTCTACATCTTTGCAATTTAAATTTTCATATCTCTCAGAGTTAATTATAAACGAGACAAATGCTAATTAAAGGACCCGTCAGCTCGTGAAAATAATTAAATCAGAATCACATCATTGGCCACAATGAAATGTTAATTGGAACACTGCCCGTTTGCTATTGAATACGAGCCTACAACAGACGGTGTTAGCCAACAGGTATTCGAAGTTCGGACACATGTACCAAAATTAAATTTGATATAGTGTTGGTAAATGAAAGAGTTTTACGACAGAAAATTTCGTACCTGATGGCGATTTTAACGTGTGTATTTCACTGTCCGTGCGCTGGGCTAAGCGCTCTTGAGAAAATCACTACATGAACCTCTCAACTACTCTTTTAACAATATATATTTTCGTAGTATCACTGGTGGTAGTTCTTTATTGTCTAGGTAGATACCGCCGTACCTCCTTTTTCTACCTCCATACATTACTATGCATTACTGTATTCAGGTTTGAAAGGCCTTGTAGATAGAAAAATTACTAAGGTAACGAGACTCAACACCTTATGTCAGAAGACAACAAACGCAATGTAGCGTAGTGTACACTATCTTAACCAGCGCCACGTCGCATATGAACGTCTCACTCATCTCGTCGCTTCGTCAAAAAAATAAATTATCTTAATCCTCCGGTAGTTAATTTAATTCCTTTTTAGTAGTCTTCCAATCAACTTATTTAACAATCCATTAAGTTACTTATTTCAATGTTGCTTAAAATTTGTATCTTTTAGATGCTCATATTAAAATTATAACATTATTTATTTACCTTCGTTGAATTTATTGTTTACGTTATATATACTTAACATAAACATTCTCAAGTCTGTCACATTAACTTAAGCAGTATTTTACGTTATCTCCCCATCCATCTCTACACCGCAATAAAATATGATTACTACAATGCTTAATTATTAACAACTAAACAAGCAATTCATATGAAAATAAGCGACTATGAAGTTGAAGATGTAAAAGTGTTGCTACTCTAAAAGTTCTATCTCTTTAGTGTTGAAAATCAGAAAGCAGTAATGATGTTTTGCGAACAAATTTATATGAGGGTGATAAGCTGAACCAACATTATTAAAATTCCGTCATTGAAATAATTGTAGTCGTATCACAGTCCTCCGTATAATAAGATAAGCAGTTAGCAGCAGCGCCATGGAGGTAGTCAAAAGTTACTTATTCAACATTTTTGATTTCCTCTGCAACATCCTATAAATTTTATTATTGAAGTAAGAGGATGAGCGTAACGCTGAACGCGTAAAGTATTCAGTATTAAAACTGTTATTGTACTGATAAATAGCAGTTTATTATCTATGATAATATTCACAGTTGTAAAGTTTTATTGTTATACTAAAATGTTTATAGACGAAATAAAGTTTACACTTTATGCGCTGTAAAATATAGAATATGAGTTTTTCTTAGTTTTGTTACGCATATACTATTGATACCTGAATTTAATACATTTCTCAACTCTTTTCTTTTAAAAAAGCTATATCACGGCTTTTGAACCATAATAAGGCAAAAACAATTCGTATAACACATCACCAGGAGAACGTCCTGCTCGTATCATCGTGTTATTGTGTCAAAAAAAAACATCGTCCGAAGTTTTAAAATATAAGGATATACGTAATAACTATAGATATATGATACTGAAAGAAAATCTTAATTTTAAGTCTTTTTTGTAAAGCGTTGTAATTTTTGGTAAGATCGGATAGATAATATCCCATTTTGATTAAAATCTTTTGAAGCGGATGTTCTTCATTAATTAATTTTTTTAATAATATTAAACTTATGTATCCTAACTTTTATGAAATCTTGGCATTGTTTGATATATATTTAATTTTAGATTTCTGTCCTGTACATTTTAAAATGACCGTGATATCTGATTTTAAATCAAAATTATTTATACTTATAAATAAAATTTTGCAAAATTTTTTAAAGACAACTTTTTTCTATTTATGATGTGTAGAATGAGAGAGAGAGACTAGACTTTGTATATTCTGATCGCTATACAAATAAATATATCTTTACTGCACACTTCTATACGTAAAGACATAAATATACACTGACTGAGCTATTTTGTATAAAACTATGATTTTTCAGCCCTATATTACTTTGATTCATTGCTTTTATCTTTTATCCCAATTTTCGATGTTCACTAAAGATTTATCCAGGTAGAAATGAAATTTGATAAAGTGAAATACATTCATATTTTTTTCACTCTCTATGATAACTACTGCATAGAATTCAGAAGAAAATAAAACAAAAACTAAACTTAAATTTGCTAGGGAAACCAAATAAAACAAAATAAGGTATAAATGTAACCCCGACATAACTTAAATGAATTTCATTATCGTATATTTAACAGAATGTTACAACATCTTTGTATATATACACTGACTATAAATAAGAAATATTGTTCGATCTTAGGGTAATAATTTAATTAAATATTGCAGTTGTTTCTATGGCAAAATCCATATGATATTCAACAAATGTTATTTTTTTATATGTTAAAAAAATGTTACTATAATTTTTGCTCAACTTTTATAAAATACAAGTACTTTACTAAAGTAAA
>DWLS01000772.1:0-26662 GCA_018246255.1 Pachliopta kotzebuea
TTTTCAGCTCGCGGAGTCCGAATCCGCGAGCTCAGGGTCCGATGAAGCTTTCACGGCCATAATAGTGGCCGAAAGCAAAAACTTCATCCGAAAAAGAAAAAAAAAATCAGGCGGTAGACGTCCCCTGCTGGATATATATGATATATGCCTTTTTCATTAGAGGGGGATTTTAGCCATCTCCCATCACGCTAACCAAATCGTGTTAAAGAGGAACCAGAGGCTAGTTTGTTGATTCGGAGGGTGCATCACGAGCAGGTAAGTTTGGCCTGAATTGTTGTGTATGACTCCTACACCCCATCTCAATTCAATTCTTCTATTTATTTATAACAAAAACCTTTACAAATGATCCTAATTAATTCTTCATGTAATTAATATATAATTATTAAGACTAACTTAAATTGATGAGATTTTTTATCTTTGTGATCAATATCAGCAAATTAACATTACAAGTTAAATTATTTGTGATACGGTCGGCTTGTAATTGTGACTTTGAACAAACATTTCATTAATAATTAATCCATGTTACCACCGAGTGGCTGATATGTAAATTTTTGATATGTTATTCGTAAAACACGTTCATGATTCATACGTTTAATGCACAACAAACGTATATTTTTAACGCAATATCAACCTATTATTTCTAATAAGTTGTAGAAACGATACTAAAAATATCACCTAGTATTCACATTAATAAAAATCACAAGATTTTTTAACGGTTTCATTGAGCTAATTTGTTCACTTTATTCATTATTTGTAAGAAAATTCTTTAAAATTATGCATGTAATAAAATTACCGCTATAAAAAAAAAATTGCACAAAAATGAAGTAATTTTTTTTTTCAACATTTATTGTAAAAATAAAATACACACACCCAAAAGAATATATAAGCACTATTGCGGGATTTTGATGCCGTGGGCCCTGGCGCGGTCTTCGTAGGTCTTCCTCCACTTGCCCTCCGGATCGTACTTGGCGCACAGCTCATTCCAGATTTCTGGTTCGTGCTCGATGAGATGCTCAATCATCTCGTACGATCCTTTCTCCTGTGTTTCGGTACATTTTTCGCAACCAGTTTCAATGGCTTCTTGCAGATGATCTGTAAATCATATAAATAATATCTTTTAATCGTAGTTATCTCTCGTTTTGTCTCTGACTTGTAATCAATTTTCATCCTTATTTCAATCGATGGACCTCCACTGTTGGACATAGGTCTCTTGTTTTGATCTCTGACTTGTAAGCTGAAATGGAATTAAGCTGGATTGACACTATTCAAGCTGGGTTACTTTGGATCAGTGTCCAAAATTATGTTTTAAACTTAGTGAAATTAAATAGCAAAAAACATCGTTTATATCTATTAATATTTTCAACAAGACATAATTATAAACTTAGTTAATGTATACTAAACTAACACCTAATAATAATTGATCAAAGTACAAAAGTTCAACTCGACAATTGTTGAATTAGTAGTAGATATTATGATTACTACGCAAAATATCACAACAAACCTTTTCTAAAATGTTGACTACAAAAAAATTTGTAATTTAATAGAGTTATTTAAAACTTATTAAAATGTAACCTAATAAATGTTATGAAACGAAATTCGCTAGTTTTTTTTTTAATATATTTGTCTCTAAAAACATTTCTGTAATATAGCAATTAACTTCCAAATGCAAGTTTTCTAAAAATATCTGTTTGTTTGGTTATCAACCGTTTTATTGAGAAGCATTTACCCTCCCTTTTCTTTTCATGATTTACTTTGTCAATAAGCGATAAGACATTAGAAATTGAGTTAAATTGCAATTTAATTTACCCGTAGAAATCTTTAGTATCTTGATCTTTACCTTTCAATTCCTTTCCTTCTGGCGTACATTTTCCTTTATCGAGGGCGCAGTTGGCGTACGCTTGCATCAATCTCTTGTTTGTTTTAATCTCATCCAAATTGATATTGTCATATTTATCCGTATATTTATCACTTGCTAACACAGCAACCACAACAAAAAGTAAAAATATCATGCCTTTGTACGCCATCTGAAAAAAATAAAAATGTTTTACAGAATGTAATTGTAAATATTTTTATAAAAGAATTATTATCTAGTAGATTATGAAAAGGTAACCTACAGCTAAAACGAACAGCAGGTGATATGTTTAACGAATATGAAAAGACAAAGATGACTAATAATTTTCAGTGCAATCCTCAAGGTATATATAGTGGTTTCCGTCGTGGTCCAAACATCTAATTTGTCTTCAACTTGTCATTAACTCTTTTACGTTCATGCAAAAAACGTACAAATATACGGCATGTTTCAGTTTTAGAAGATGGTAGACGAAATGTGTACAGTTCGTCCAATGTTGACAATAGTAAATATTTAAGTCCAGATGCATTCTCTATAATCACTAATTGAAGCAAAACTATGAAAGCTGATTACATGAGAAGTCCCGATTTACCAACAGGGAATGATGGTATTAGCTAAGAGTAATAAGTAGGTGTCTGCGATAAAAGTGAACGGTATTTAAGAAAAATTGTAAAATTTAAAATGTTTACCAAATGAATATGATACTTGTACCAGATACTTGTAAAAATTTTTTGGTCTGCAGTTTCTAAAACATCACCTGCGATACTATTCAACATATCGACTCCAAGAATTTCACTTTTATTTGGATTTTGTGAGTATATTTTAAATAAACACTTTTACTTCTTTAATAAGTGAATAAAGTCTTACCAAACCAGGTTTTTCACTTTAATGTTAATATTTATTTCTTGCCTGAAGTTAATTCATTTATTTTATAATTAACAATTGTATAAAAAGACTGGAATAGTTTGCACATTTCTGTTTCTAGTAAGATTTTTGCTACTTATTTTTGAATAGATAAATTATTTTATCTTTACATGTTCTTTGTTACATTTCACCTATGATCTATAATTTTTACCGCTTTCCTGTAAACCTGAATACTTACACAATTACTTTTGATGATACTTCAGAAATATTTTCTAGTAAATATTTTTTAAGTAATTGCTTTAATTGCATTATTTATTTGAGTTAGACCAAAGATTTATTTAAACACAATGTAATTATCAGATAAACAATTTTTGATTTCATAAATTCAAACCTTGTTAGCATTTGTAATTTTTAAGAAACAGCCTATATATGAAGATCGTAATTAGGGGAAATACAAAGTTTCTTCAAATCTCTGGTTTTTGGAGGATAATTTATTAGATCCTTGAGATACCGCAAAGAGCACAAAAAATTAAATATTTTTAATTCATAACTATCCAAATGTACGGAGAAGAAATAAGTTTTTACTAGTGATTATTAAAAATATTAACTCTGTAGTTTTTTAGACACTTGCATTCTAATTCACAGAAGAATTTTATTTAATGAAAATATTAAATACATTGTTTTATTAATTTCATTGTAATAAATTAACCTAACTTGTTGCGATTATTGCCTCTATGATGCTGGTCTCGATCACTACCTTCCCTTTTTATTTCTACTCCTTATCTTTTGAGGTCCAAATTACTACATGTAAATATATTCTTATTCTTTTATCTGCCACCCTTTATCTTTTTCTTATTTCTACGTGATTGTTATGAGTTTTCGTTTTTTTCTACTTTGCTGCCATTTGTAAGATTTGTTCTTTATTTTATTCTTTAATATATAAGTAATTTTCAACTACGCTAATCTAAAGTTAATTGTCACAAAAGATTTGTAGTCACACGTAAACGTTCAGAGACAAAAAATCTTCATAGAAATCTGGTAAAAGGTATTGTAGTAGTACAACATTAAGATTATAGTAGTACAACGTAAATACAAATTCCTATTAAAACTAAACATTTTTTTTTCGAAACAACGTAATTGTTAACTGGAACTGTTTCATTATTTATGAAACAAGATCCTTTCTTTAAATTAAAACATAAGAAAGTGCAAAAGTTTCTCACGATGTGTAGTAGAAAAATTTTTTTTTAAAATACCCTATATTTTCAAAATTTAGTTAAACGTCTAGCCTCAGAATTAGTTATTATATGCATTTATTACTATTTGCCTTAAACTTTTTTGTCCTTTTTTATGGTTCAAAATTTTTGTCTGCGGAATGTTTTCGCGTTTATTAAATTTACCCTGTAATTTTTTTGTTATAATGCTATTTAAATTATATTTAAATATACGCGACAATAGACGGATTCAGGAAACAGCTTGGTAATCATAGTTGTGCATTCACTTCAACAATTTCTCTATTGTTGTATCATACATGAACTTAAGAAAAATTTGTTTTGTGTAGAAGACGGGTTGAAATCAATACTACTTTACCTTTAGCATCATAAATACGATGCAGGATATACATAAATATAAAATTTTGCGCATCCTTTGAGTTTCTTGACTTGAATTTGATAGGAGTACTTTTAGTAGTTGTTATAAACACAAGTAATTGAAATAAAGAATAAAATTTGTGAAAACTTCATTCACCAAATTGTTCCAGTCACCAAATATCTAGATAGGTTTTGACAGTTTCCATGTCGTACCGACATAAGGCTTGCAATAAGGATGTCCCAAGTTAAATTTTGGTTTTTACTGTTATTTTAGGTTAGTAACCATCGTCATATTGTAAAATTAAATGAAATTAGAAGAAGAAATAAAATTTCTTGCTTACAAACTTATAAGCAATTATTTCTTTACTATTAAATCAAGTAATGTATTATATAAGCCCTAATTGAGCTTTACCAAATAGTATTTTAAAAATGTAATAGTTTGAGTTGTAAAGCGATCATAAGCACACGTCTCATAGAGGCAAAAGCTAAATCTTTCATTGAATTAGAGCTTTCAGTGATGGAAAAATAGAGAGAAAACGGATATGTTCCAAGAATAATAGCTTACGCGGCAAGTTACATCCACCACACAGCCTTTCGATAGCATCGTGAAAACAGGGTAAATGAGCTAGATAAAAGAGAATGAGAAAACGACATGTACAAATGTGAGAGAGAGAGGGAGACGTTTGAATGTTCTGCTATATTTATAAATATCCTTTGGGATCCTAATTTTTGTGTAAATAACTTATATGGCTCAATAAAAGCCTTCATTTCGATTTATTTGTGAAATATTGTGAAGTTTGGTTGGTGGTATTGTTAAACCGATCCCGCACTAACGTCCGTGGCTTTTTGGTCACATTATTATGTGCTCTTTCACGGCTATAATAGCGGCCGAAAGCAAAAACTTCATCCGAAATTTATATATTATGTGAAATTGAGTGTCAAATTTTAAAGTATTAAATTGAGGCATAATGCGGTAAAATAGCGACAATATTTCAATATGATATTTATATGTAGTTTATTTCACATATTAGTATTATGATAATGAACGTACGCAAGAAAAATATACAAAAGTTATTTAAAATTGTTTGGTCGACAGGTAATATGCACAAGTGATTAAGATTTTATTATGCGAATTTAATTAATGATAATTATATCTGAATTTCAAATTATTTTATGCTACTGAAAAATATTTTAAACAAAAAACCTTAGCGATCTAACCTTCCTACTTGTTATTTAAATTGTAATGACATTGCTATGTTGAGGCCACGGTATTGTTTTTGAGCAAATGTGGTTTTTTAACTTTTTATAATGTCCCACGTCTAACGATCTTGTAATTTTTTTGTTATTAATCTTAAAGTTATAATGTCTAACATGATGATATTTTGTAATATCAATTGAAATACATAAACTGCGTAATGACATACGCAAGGTCAATTTTTAGCATTGAAATTATTGTTATGAAAAGATATATCATCATCACCTATAGCTCTACAGCCGCGGAAAGAAAGAAGAAAAGATATATGTTACATCTAATTGCAACATAAATGTTTATAAAAATCTTAACAACAATTCGTATCACAATTATTAAATATATACTTCGTTACTCTTAATTATTTACCAAACGAGGATTTTTCCACATTTTTTGTACATTAACTATGACTTGGATTTCCAAATGCAAATTAATTTACAAATGGACTAAAGTGTATAAAATGTTTGTAATATAAAAATTCTTAAAGTATATTTAACGTAAATACAATGAAAAACAATTTGTAAACATTTTGTTTGCCTATCTCCTTGTTCTAGATTATTTTTAAAATGGCAAGGCTAATTATGATGTAAATATAACTGAAGACACACTTTTATTAAAAAAATATATAAACAAGTTTTCTTATAAGTATTCGAACTTGTCAAAAAACTATAAGTTTAAACAAAAAAATATTTAAAATCAAATAAAAAATTACAGCAGCGTGTTTGCTAGGTTTAAAGTATTATTTTAAGCGATGCCATTTTTTGGATAATTATTAAACAAATTAAAATATTTTAATTTAATATTGCCATCCACGGTTTAAAATCAGAAATAGATACGCTGATGAAGAATAATACATTCTTTAAAAGATAATCTCCATACAAAACGACAAAAAACATAAAATAATATCGACAATGAAACATGGAAATTCCACGCAGCGTTTACCTTCTATGGAAGCCGATGCCCATGAGCAGTTCCACTGAACTTGAAATTGCCTGTCACCACTTTTAGTAGCTAAAATTAAAAGTAAACTAAATAAATGTTCTATATTCATTACTAT
This sequence comes from Pachliopta kotzebuea, assembly GCA_018246255.1. Classification (NCBI taxonomy): domain Eukaryota; kingdom Metazoa; phylum Arthropoda; class Insecta; order Lepidoptera; family Papilionidae; genus Pachliopta; species Pachliopta kotzebuea. The sequence goes on from DWLS01000772.1 coordinate 6,606, forward strand.
AGCTATATAATGGTTAGTAGGCTTACGAAGGAAAATATGGTAGTCATCAAGGCTTCACGTATCCACTACGTCTACTTTCCTCTTTACCTTTAAAATTACAGTTTTGAAATAGATAACACTGAGTACATTTATAATATCTGTCATTATATTGAAGTATTAAGTAATTTTCTTGTTAGTCTGCTAATTGTTTTTTTTTCCTGTCCTACTGGGTTGCTTGAAAGAAATCGCTAATAGCGATAAAGCCTATGCGAACATTTAGGTTACAAGCTTAGTTAAGTTAATTGACTGTACCACTGACACTGTACCATAATGTGAGCAATAAAGAATTATTTTTTTATGTCTACTGTTCATCTTATTTCTCATTTAGTTTTAACAGAATAACAAATAGAAATTGCACAACAAACATTTGTAATGGTAACACTGACTGGTTTTCTACCAGGTGTTTCCTGTAAACAATTGTTCAGTGCTAAACATGAAAACTTCATTGCAATTTTTAAACAGGAAATTTATATTCAATGTCTTTTTTATTTAATAATTACGAATATAATGATGTAGTTTAATGTTAAAGAATATAAAATTCTTATGTTTGGTAGAATGAAAGCAATGAAATGATTTATAGTTATTTTGATAGCTTAGTATGATTTAATGATCGTAATAATTTTCTATCAATCAATGAATGTCTATGTACTGAGCACGCCATCGTTTTTGTGTTTCAGCAAAGTTTTTAAATAAGTAAACCAATTAGTGATAGTAAAAAATTTTTTCGATGATTTAGTTTTGAATGATTACAATGACAAACGCGGGGTACAAGTAACGACATGATTATATTATACTAGTAATTTACGCAGCGCCTTACTTCACTTGGCTAACAAAATATCAGTATCTGTATTAAGAACACAAAGTGTAATAATTAAACTTATTTTTTACTTTGTATAAAAATTTTAAATGTATGTATTTTATTCATATTAATTTATATTCATGTTTATAAATATTATGTTTATTCGTTTATTCATATATACGTATAAACATGAATACTTATTATATATATACATATAAACAGCATAAGTATAAAGGTATCCGCTATTTATACGTTATTTTAAACATGATATCGTATTTATGTTTCATAATAACGGCATGTTCTGCTAATAATTTAGGTATAACTCAGTTTAATTTCTTTCAATAAAATCACTAATTTAGTGATTTTTTCATTCAAAATGGACGATGTTGACAAAATTGTTGGAACAACAATGAGAACGAGTATTCGAGAAAAACCGAACTATTTTTATTTGACCAAGCGACGAACTAAGCAAGACATTCGCCTGAAGTACTCCGTCAGGATACAATGCCTCGTTATTCTAATAATTTTTGTTATAAATCTATAGATTAGAATAATGTTGTTGTATTATTTGATACATAAAATACGACTAATTTTCTAGTAAATTGGCCAAAAAAAATATTTTAAACAAACCACAAACAAGTTAATAGAATAAAAAAAAACGTAATGCAGCAATTAACAACGGCAGTGTTGTGGAATGTTTTTGATGGAGTTTTACTGCACGTCATTTTAAATTACATGTTGGAAATAATCCATTTTTTGTATAAATTCATTCATTTCTGAGTATTAGAAATAAATGTTTCCCAACATATTAATTTTTTTAGTTAAAATAATGAAAAAATTTTTAATGCGATTAATCGTAGTCAATTTACTCGTGGTAAGTCTCTATTGCCGAAGATCGTCTAGGAATGTAGAACTGCTGCAGCTCCAGTTAAAACCGATAAATTGTACTATGCGAACCCTGCTGTCTGGTACCTGGTTTAAAGAGTGACGTATGATAGTGAAATAATTGAGGTAACGAGACTTAACAGCTTATATCTCAAGGAGAGAAGCGCAAAGTGATGCTGTGTATACCGCCTTAACCAGTACCCCGTTGTAAAGGGCGTATCACTTCCATCAGGCGAACGTCTGGTTTGTCTTGTCATCTAATCGAATAAATAAGACTATATCATTATGGAATTACTTAATGGAGTAATACAAGGCACTGTGGCTAAGCGTTTGCCTTTAAGTCTTTGATTGGATTCTTTGGTTACATAGTTTGATTGGTGGTATGATTTATTTGAATACACTTGGCTATGTAGATAGCTGATAGCTGGTAGCAGTTATAACAAATCTGAAGCTATAACAGCATTCCTATGTTCCAGCTGACTACAGAGAAAGTCAAATAGGCCGCGGGCCCCGTGGTCCGCGTGCCCAGCATCAGATAAGCTGTATACGTCGTATTAGACGAGTCAGCGCTTTCATCACCAGAATACATAATATATATAGAGAAAGTCAAAACATTTTCGGCGAGCAGTCTTCGCCATTTATTTTTCATTGTCACTTAACATCATATGAAATTAATAGTATGTTTTGCCAATTGAAGGTAATTGTTATTACGTGTTTATCTGTGATCTCACACAAATCTTATGTTTTATTTGAGAAATATCAAGATTAGCATACTTGCTTCACCGGCTGGCCGCCCTTGTGTCTAATATACTCGTTGTGTTCTAATCATGAGCATACTTCACCTCGTAGGCAGTGAACATAGAGGAATAATTGGTATTTACTAAAAACTTAGTGACAACTTCTGTTCCTTTTGATAATTTAGGCCATACCTGTGATATAAAACAAGGCCGATGTCGACAGGAAATACTCGTGGTCTACTATAATTTAAACGGCTATTTAATATCTGTAACACATTTATTTTCTACAGATATTAATCTCACAATAGAATATCTTCCTTAACTCCCATAATCCTTAAAATATTAATAATATCTATGAAAGTATACTTTTGAACCAAACATTTATTTGTGTTAAGTATATTTAAATTACAAATTGCGACAAAGCATTTGGTCTTTCAAATATTAAATTTGTGAAAGGATAGCTACAATAAAATACTTTAAAATGTATTTTGTTTGAAAAGTTTAGAATAGAATGATTTGCTATTCGTTTTTAAAAGAAAATTTGTCTTCAGGTAAGTAGTTTAAATAAAATTGTTAAAAAATATGTCTAAAGCGTTACTTCTGAATTTTGTAACAAAATTTTGGAGTCAATACCATTTAAAATACTCTTTGCATATAATCCCAGGTATCTATGACTTAACAAAACTTATGAAACTTTTTGCTGTCTGTAACTTACACAATTATAACACAATAAAGCTTTGTTTCGATTTTTAACTTTTATACAATCTGCTACGATTGTTTTAACAAAATCTTATAGGAAAATCGAAATTAAGTCCACGTGGAAACAAAAAGTAAATGCTTTCCGTTCTTAATGAGAAGGACATTTGGCTTTCTTCGAAGAGACTAGAACATTTAGGTTCTCCAAACTAATCAATGATTCTTTTTCAACTGTACTAAGTTTATTATAATATTTGCATTATTTACATAGAGACTAATAAATCATTATCGTTAGTCTATAAACGCACACTGGTGGACAAAGAACTCTGTAAATTTTTTATGTATGTGTAGGTATGAATATGTATACGTATATGTATATATACATACGTAACTATACATTGAAAAGTAAGTTTACATTAATTATAATTTAAAGGGGTGTAAGAAGTTCTACACAACAACTCGCGAGACCCCAGGCCAACCTCAGCTGCTCGTGATGAACCTTGCTAATCAGCAAACACACTGCTTTGCCCTGTCGCTGACAGATCCGGGGCATCCCGTTCATAACGATCGATGGCTTTCGCGGTAGGTTTAGTGGGAAGGGGCCTCCCAGGCTTGATCCCACATATCCCTCCGGGCCCACCCAGGGCACCGGCGGAACGTCCGTAAAAGAATTCCCCCGAGTGAAAGAAAAATGGTACACACTGCTTGGTACTTATTGTGTTGAGACATAACTTACCCCTGTAAGTCTCGTTACTGCAGTAGTTTCGCTCATTTAAATCACCCTTCAAACCAAAACACAGAGTTTACACACTACATTTTTTCGGCTGCAATAGGAGCTGCGGTGTACCTAACTACACGGGCCCCAGCAACAGGGAGTTGCCATATGATTAGTGTACTGCCACCAACTTTTGATATTATAAATTATAGTATATACTATCGAAAATAGATTTAAAACTCTTTGAACTGTCATTAATTATTGAATATTACATTAATTGTAGTTGTTCGTCAACGTTTTCCATTAAAACTAGAATCATCGTTAATACATGTTTCACTTTTTATGTGAATGTTTTTTTATTATATTTACCGGAAAAAATATTATCTAAGCGTTTCCGTATTAGCCAACACTATTGTCTGATCAGTTTATCCGTTAATCACTATAACTGCAATTATCACGCGTCAATGGGCGATGCAAAAGAACTTGGTAACTGAATGCAGTATAAATGTCCTATAGCCGGGGTATGGTAGTCACAGCCCTTTCGAAGACTGGTGAGTTCTCACGAAGGGAATAAAGCGAATGTAAGTATTACTAAAATTTATTTATTAATAAACTTAATATAATGAAAAAAATATATTAAAATCTAGAAGCAAAAATTCCATTAACAGAACTAAAGTAACAAAATGTGGATTCATATATAATTTATTTATTTGTTTATACTCCTCGTGTAAAGGTATAATGGTTTATTTAAAAACCTTAAGGTTAATTCCATTTGTAATTTTAAGTTACTTTTAAAGAATTTAATTAGAATTAATCAATTATAAACAAAATTGATAATTATAGACAATTTAAATTATTTTGTCTTTAGTTGTAATTTATCAATTTATTATATATAATCAATTGTATTGTTTAATGGTTTCGGGCCTAATAATTTACGTGTAGTATCTATCATAATCATCGTCCGCCGATGAACGCTCAATGTGGGTGGGACATTGGCCTTCCCCAAAAATTTTTTCTCCTATCTGTCCTAGTATACATATCCTAGTACCCTAGTATAATACTTAATAATATTTGAAATTGTATTTACATCAGAGAGAATAGTTTTTTTTTTTCAGAATTTTCTATTCTTTTTATTATATGTGACTTTAATATTAATAGATGATAGGTTTTTGTGTCAATTGCGTCAACAATATTATAGTCCCCCTAGAATAGTATTTAAAAGAAAAACATATTCCTTTTTTATTGTAAATTTGTAATACATATTAATTGGTAATCTGGAGAAGGCAAATTAAATACCGTCATCAGGTCTTGAATTTGTTTCTCTACCTACATTTAAATTCTCCGAATGGTAGTGGATACCCTTAACAGCACATATTTTAGAAGATTTCCACCTCCAAGTAGTATACATAAAGGTTTTCTGATATAAGGATAGGTTACCTTGTGAAATTACTGAGGTGATGACCTAACGTCTCTCCTTCTTTTTAAGCCTATGTTATTTTTATAGTACAGGTTAAAACACTAATACAGTAAAAACTTCCATAAGCGTACTTATCATCGAATGATTGTGTTACACAATTCATGAACCAAAATTTCGTCAAAATTTTTTTTAATATTTCCGGTGTTCCTTAAACACAGAGAAAATTGTTAAAGGTCAACAACACCTAACCTCAATCGTATAAATCCAGTACAACTACTGTTGTGTAATTAATTCATTGAAATATTATGAAGTAAGATGAAGATATGTTTTGTTATAGTCAAAATAAGAAAACTGAGCTGATCATTTAATAGTTTTACCCAGATAATATTTTTAATTGTATTCTAAAAATATAATCTTTAAAACTTGCAATTCCTAACCTTTTGTAAAAAAAGTCTTTATCTCATGAGCTTGCTAGTTTGTCAATTTTTCTATATAAATAAAGTTCTCTATTTAATATATGGAACAGGGACAAAAACTTGTGGGGAACAAAACATTTCCTACTACTCACAAAACAATGCAGTCATTATGTCTATTATAACAATAAACAATAGACAATTAGTAATTAAAATATCAAAGTGCAAACAAGAGTGTACAACCTGTGCAATAACCATTGTTAAGCAATCTTATGCATTTTTTAACAATTACTGCTTTGGTTTTTTCTTATAATATTATGTAACTACAATTTAAATAAAAAAAAAATCTTAGTCATTTTAAATTCAATTCTTTCTTCAAACAAATTCTTTTAAAAATATATAGATATATGAAATGTATTATTGAGTAAAGATTGATTGTGAGATTAACAATTAAAGCATTGATTTTTTTTTTAAATATTACGCTTTATTTAAAAGACAACAATTGTTAGTATGTTTTTACTGATTAAAAGTATTAATTATTCTTCAAAATAATGAATTCTGTGGTATTAAGAACAAATTCCGCATTCTTTAAACAAATCACGAAAGATTTCTTTAGGTGTGTTTAATTTTTGTACACCATCACATCACAACCATCATCAACGGCACGTGGCAGCTTATTGCTGGATATAAGCCTATAAATCCTCCTTATTTTTCACAATTTTCTCAGAAGCCAAAGACTTGAATTAAATAAACTTTTAATTTTGTTTGCAGATTGAACATGAAGACATTTATTGTGGTTGCACTTTTGTGCATGGTTACAGTCTCTTGGGGCAAACCCGCCTCGACTTACACAGATCGATTTGATTCTATTAACGTAGACGAGATTTTAGAGTCCCAACGTTTACTGAAAGGTTACATTGACTGTCTCCTGGACAGAGGTCGCTGTACGGCTGATGCAAAGTCCTTAAAGGAAACAATGCCTGACGCTTTGGAAAACGATTGTTCCAAATGCACAAGTAAACAAAAGGAGAGCTCTGATAAAGTTATCAGATTTTTAGTCAATAAGCGCCCAGAAATGTGGAAGGAACTGTCTTCTAAATATGACCCGAACAATATTTACCAACAAAGATACAAGGACAGACTTGATGCCGTTAAAGAGAAAGCCTAAATCCTTTTTATAAAAGTATTACAAAAGGAGATATGGGTAAAAAAATATATTAGCGTCTCCAATGTTCATTTGTTTTTACATCATATTGAGTTATTAATTTTTTTTTGAAAAACATAAATAAATGAATTCTGAATTATACAACAGTTTTGTTTTATGATTCGTTTTCGCCACCTCTCCTTCACTCTTGCCACAGAACCAAAAAGATAGGTTTTATTAAAATAAATCAAGTAATGAAGTATCATCACCTTTCATTGATGATATCTTTGTGCACGAAAAATTTCTTTATTTTAAAAAGCTCATCATAAAGAGCTTTAATTTTTAGGTAAAGTAAAGGGAATTTGTGTTGGTTAAATTAAAAGGAAAGGACTCCATATATTTGAAACATAGAAGAAGTGCTTTATAAGTAAAAAGTTATACAAAAAAAAACTCTGAGTACAAAGGAAAATAAATTTCTGAAGTTAATTCAAATTCTTTAAAGTCAAAGTTTTACTGCAATCAAAATAATATCTCCTTTATGACAACAATATACATTTCACGTATATTTATTAATAAACTTTTTCTCAACATGTTTTTTAAATTTTTCCTGTTTTGTAGTCGTTTTTGCTTAAAGCTATGTATTAATACTATATAACACTATAATTATTTTTATAATTACAACATTAATTTTTATTAGACATGTTTAAAATAAAGCATTTTATTTTAGAATTAACTACTATTACAAAATAGTTAATTCAGATTTTCTAATATTTCCAGAATATATATGGATTAATCACTTTCTTCGATGAATTTGTTGAAGGCGTCTTTATATTTATTATTTTTATCATATTTATTAACTAATTCTGTCCAAGAATTTGGATGTCGTTTCATCACCGCCTTTATCACTTGTCTTATTAACTGTTTCTGTTTGGGAGTACATTTTCCACACGCTGTTTCTAAAGTTTCAGGTATAACTTCTGAAAAAAGTGTACGTACAGTTGTTTAAGTTAAACTTAAAAGTTATTTATTAACAAGTAAACATGAAACAAAATGTTAAAATGTTGTCTTTATTCGTGATAATAACTAAAGTAAAACTATTGTTTTAATTACTAATGTAAACAAAAGATTTCCTGATTTCATGTTAATAGTTATTTAGTATAAAATACCAACAGAGAAGATATGTTAGTAGAATGACTAGTTTATTTTGTTCACGTAAAATGTAAAATGGTAGGTGTAAATTGTTTGTAATTGGTGAATTAATTGCACCACCATGAGGCCCATTGGCTAAATGATCATGAAATCGGTAATTGCATGTAAGAGTTGAACTCATACGTCGTTGAAATAATTTATATAGCTGCAATTGGTATATAGATGTTTTTAAAATATGCTATTATAAATATATAAACTAAAAATTTAACTATTACCTGATTAATTTGTATAAATAATAGATGAAACATTTTTAATGCTCACTTTTGAAATCCTTAGCATCCGGCGTACAAGGTCCTTGATCTAAGAAGCATTTAGTATAGCTTAACAGGATTCTGTCATTTTGTAATAGAGGTTCAACATCGAAGTTATCATATCGTGGATTGTAGAAATCAGCACCGACCAACATTATTACATGTGTTAGAATTGCCAGACTACGCATGTTTTTCAATAAATATTTGATCAATAATTATTTGCTGTAATATCATTCCTGGAAATATCATTAGTATAAACCAACACATTTCATATGAGTATTCTAAGGAAAAATTCTGTACACACAGTTATAACTTACACACACTTATAACAAAATAATATTTATCTTAAAAAAAACTAGATGTTTATAATAAATCCTTAAAAAATACAATCGAAAACATGCAACAAATCACTATTGCATTTCAGATTTAGCAGGCAATGGAAATTTTAAAAAATCTGCAATTTCTCAAAAATAATATTTAAGGTGGTTTTATAATCAATGAATATTTCTAATAAATTTTAAATGATTACCATTGAAACATTGGTTACGACACAATTATTTAAGGAAATGAATACGTAGTCTTTCACTACTAAATGAACAGCAATCATTTATCCCCTTATATACAGTGTATTGTCACAGTCATTAGATGAGTGCACAACAAATACAACCCGTAATTCTGTACCTCAGCAAATATATCATTAAATAATTGATGCTTTTTACAAAGATCTTAGTTTAACATGTAATACATATATTAAATGAACGCCAAATTATTTAAAAATGTTATATGTATAATATTTTGTAATCATCTGGTATAATCTATAACAGTCTCTGTCAAAATTTTTTTAATTTGACATAAATTTTTCATTTTGATCAATACGTACAAGATTTATATTTTTTAGCATATTTTAGTAGCACATAAAAATGCCTGTAGACTGCCAAAGATCAACATCGGGAGGGAAAGGTAATTTGGGTATGTTTTTTGAGCGAACACCAAATATCTGTGCTGCAGGCTTACCAAGCGCACAACCAGATGATCGGGTTTCTGATTCTTTGCAACATTACCTCCTTAAAGATGAGGTTGATTCACTTATTGGTGACGCAATTATTCCACCAAAACCTCCTCGGCCACTCCTTCCTTTACGACACCCTATGCGACCGGATATGCGTAATGCTGGAGTTCATGGACAAGTTGCAAGTATTATAAATCCGCCTGTAAAAACTAAATTTCAGACTTTGGTTGATGATTTTAAGGAAACTTCATATTCTTCGTATTGGAGAAAACGACTTGGTTCTGTACCGGATCCAGTACCCATGCTGCCCGAAGGACTTGATGTTTATAAGACTACCTTTGGAAGAAAACTATCTCAATGTGAAAGACTATATGATGTTATAATGCCGAAGGAACCGCTTGTTGACAAAACACCTGCATCGAAGCGTGCTGGTGTGCAATTAGATAGAAATTATTGTAAGCCTGCATTTAATCCCGATTTAACGTTTGGCCATAGAAATAAAATTGACAAACGAGGTATATATGTTAAATGTTGCTTAACTGATGACAAAATCGTTGATGGGAACGGTAATCGTGCAATATATAATACAATACAATCCAGATTTCAAGATTTCCACAAAGCTAGAGTAGGAAAAGTGTTAGCGCCTAATGATAATATAAGCAACGTTCCCCAAGGGTATTCCTTTGGGATTCTGAAAAAACCTGACAACTTACCAGAATGTTTGTGCTTTTGTGAAATTAATCCTGAACGTGATTATTTTAGGAAGTGCATATCACATTTGAATACTATACGAAAATGTTTGTCTACCAGATTTTTGCCGAATTTCTTTTATAATTTTTATTTAAGATTTAAATATTTCGATACTGACAAAAGTGGTTGGCTACCAAAGCAAATTGTGTATGACGCCTGTAGTTCTGAACTCATTCGATTTGATCAATCTTTGATTGAATATTTGCTTATAAATTGGAATGCATTTGATGGTTCTAATATAGATTACAAGTTTTTTGTCCAAATAATAAATTACAGAGAACCAATTTCAAGTATTACTCATGTACCAGATATCCCTAAAGAATGTGTTGACTTTCGTACAACGTATGGTGAAATGGTTAAGTCTAGTCAACAACGAGAAGACTCGCCTATGGCCGGTGTTCCATCAGGAAGATACTTTGACTTAGATTATCCTATTACACCAGAAAATTATTGTAAAGCAGACAGGACATGCCTTCCACAAGAGTCGGATGTCATGTCATGCATATGTCCGAGTATTTTCACGTTATTACACGTTAATCACCGCGACATGTATGCGAAGCGTGAGCCGGATGTTGTCAGAAAAATCTTTGAGGCTGCTGGTGAGAGATTTAGCGATGAACAGTTCGATGCAATTTGGAACGAAGCAAAGAAATATCATTCGCAGGGTTGGGTTTGCTATGAGACATTCCGTCAAGCTTTACAAAAAAATTCAATTAACGGAAATCCTACAAATGGGACAAGTTAGTTACATTGTTTTATCAAAGAAATAATATATTATTTACAACATCTCAAGATTCTTGATTTTAAAGGAATGGAATATTTTAACGTAGGTATTTTATATTGATTATTGTAAATACTTGAACCAGATGCTAATCACTGACTTTACTGACTTTAGGTTTAGGAGCCATTAACTTTAACTTTCAATTTCTATATCGTTGAACCGATTTTAGAAACAGATTTAAAATGACTGTGGAAAATTTCCATTCAGTTAAACTACGTCTAAAACCAAATCACATTTACTAAACCTAGTCACTACCGCCTCCCAAAACAGGTGCTTGTTAGGATATTTGACACAGAATGACGTCACACTTACTGCTTTGAGGCATATGTCATCAAGTTTCCTCGTTATCTCAGTAACTTAGTAACTATAGTGCCAATCAAACCAAAATTAATACAGTACACATAAGCAATACCTACTGATTACATATTTTGTTATACAGATGATGATGATAAATTGATTGGTATGTTATAAGAAAACAGTAAATTGATTATTTTGTGTAAATATATTAACGCATTGTCATAGTCCTAAGTAAAAGATTTCGTCTCCTAATTCATCTGGTACTTAGGCTACAATTATTATTAATGAACTTTTACAGTTCATACTTTGTTATGATATTAGAGTGAAAACCTCAACTATTTACTTCTAGACCTTCATATTAATTTTGTAACATGTTTTAAAAAATGTGTAATCAGGATGGGGTACAAAATTAGTAAGTAAAATGGCAATAATATAATGGACAGGTCAGCATTTTTATTATTTTTTTGTTTTATTTCAAAGTTGTGAGGGAGTAAAGTTAAGCTGCAAGGAACTCTTGAAAGGCTTGTTGATATTTTCCTTGCGGATCGTACAACGCTTTTAGTTCATCCCAAAGTTCAGGGTGTGATTTCTTCACTTTCTTCACCAGCACTTTTCCCATCTGTTTCTGTTTGTCTGTGCATTTAGCGCATTTCGTGTCTAGGGCTTCCGGCAGTTTTTCTAGAAATAACAGTTATTTTCGAAATTTAATGTTTTAAATTATTTTAGAAAATATTTCGTTTGAATTTTGTATCATAAGATTACCGTGATTTAACTTATTCCAATTGTACTTCTTAACAGTAAAAACACCAAAACCAAATTAAAAATAATGAAATTACTCTATCCAATTTTTCAATAAAAATTATGACACAATTTGTTAAAAAAAATAGCAAGAAAATTTTTAAATTGTCCTAAGACATGAATTATTAAGAATATTTTTTAAAATTTTCTATGTTTTCTTAAACAATTTGTTAATAACTTTTTATTTCTCTTAAAAAACTTTTTTTATTTCTTAATAAATCATAATTTATAAATTTGGTAGTATCTTGATTAAAAATGTTATTGTATTGAATATGTTTACTATTAGCAACTATATTAGTTGTAGTGTAATAGTATGTACTTGGTTTTGAAGTTGGATTCTTTGCATTATGTAACGACATTTTAAATTAAACGAAATAATGTTCTATCTTCAACATGAAAAGAAATAGCAAAAGTACTGGTTAAACTGTTTGCTCAAAGTTTTCTAGATTTTGGAGGACCGGGTTGTTTCTCCAATTATTTGCCATGGGCTTTAAATTAAAAACATTATAATTATAACAAAAAGGTTCTTATGTTGTGAGCCAATTTTTTTTTAAGATATATTATTATTTAAATAAAATTACATCAAATAACATAGATTTTTTTTTTTTTATTGATTAAATTTGTCATAGGAGTAAAGGATATAAAAATTATAATTTTTGATAATATTATTTAAACATTTTTGTCGGTTATAAATAGATTACGTTGATAGTAAACATGCTATTCTAGGAAAATGGCAACGGAATATACTTAAATATTTACTCTACGGAATGGCTTACGTACCCTTTATTTTTTTAACTTCTGGTGTGCACGGGCCTTTGTTCAGCAAGCATTTCATATAGGAAGTTAATAAACGATCGTTTTCAAGTAATTCGTCGATGTTGAAATTATTTTCTATTTCTTCATACTTCTCCTCCGCGATTGCCAGAGCAACCACGCAAAATAGTAATACGATCAACTTCATCTTAACACTCGAACAAGTGCAATATGATTAGACACAAATAGATCGTGTATTTATATAAAGCTAAGGCTGTACAGTCGTCTGCATTGATTGATGAACTTTACTATAAACTTTTCAACTTTATCACAACAACTTAACGCTCATAAGTAATCGATGTGTTCACATTTTAATGCTTGTAACTGTATACGTTTATGGCTTTCTGGGAAAGGAATATTACAGCTACAATAATATAATTACACAAAGAGATATCTTTATTTACGACCAAGAAGGATTTAATATTCAACATTAGGTTATGGATCAATTATAATAGTTGTATATAATCGAATCAATCATTTTAATGAAATCTATTTAAATATTCTTATAATAATAAAAAAACGGATAAAACAAATGCTTTTCTCTTAAATATTATACTTTAGGCATTACTTAAAATTATTTATAAATATTGTAATCGTTGTTAAAGTTTGACACATTAATGATAAATTTTAGAACGTTTTGTTAAATCAGTCCACATTGTTTTAAATCTAGTTATACCTAAATAATATTTCTAATACTATCCAGTACGGTCCAGTGTAGTAGATTTCATTTGAGCTAATTTCAAAGCTTATCTAATTTCCCGTTACTAAAAAGTCATACAACGCGTCTCTGTTCAATCGGCCCGGATCATATTTATCGAGAAGTTCGAAAAATCTTGTGTCGCTCTTAGCTCTTATCCCAAGTAATAATTTACGGACCACCAATTTCTGTTTCGGCGAGCATCTTCCGCAAGCTGTTGTTAATGTTTCCGGCAACACACCTTAAAATAACAGGTTATCAAATGTATTAAACTTCTTGAAAAAAAAACTGCACGGTATAGTCGGTAATCAAGTATACCAAGTAGCCTCGATCCTTTGAAATGACCACATTTCCTAAATAGAGTATAATATATAAAAATAGATATAAAAGAACCTTTTTCAATAGACAAATATTTTTTTCATGCTCATAATATATAAAGGTTTTGACTTTATGAAAAAGCCGTTGCCGTCCACTGTCTGACAATAAAACCTATTACTGTCTTAAAAGTTCCAGCTACAGCTATGTAGATAATGAAATTAGTTGACTAAATTATTGCTCCCTTAAATATGTACTCACATAAGATTACATTTCAATACTAAGAATGAAATCTGGTGCTTAGTAAATTACTTTAACAGAAGAAAAATAATATATAAACATTCATCTACTACTTTGTAATATAATACGATAAATATCAAGTATTTTAAAATGAATGGTGATTTTCCTATAAAGTTGTAACACTAAGAATTCTATGGATAAAACGTGGTGGACAATTATAAAAATATTTACTTGACTTCTAATTATTACAGTAATTGCTAAGACAAATACGTTAACCTGGCCTTCCACAACAAAGTGGAAAAAAACTTTAACGAGGTTTTGAAAGTGCTCTTATAAATTCAGAACGAAATTTCATCTTTAAGTCTTAGTAATTTATATACCAATTCTAACGTCTTCGCTGCTAGTATTAGACATTCCTGACAAAAAAAGTACTAGACTAATTAATAACATTAATTGTATAGGACATTAATAATTTAAATTACTACAGTTTTCCTGTAAATATAACTAAGAATATATTATAAGTACATTTAACATATTCAACGCATAGCACGGAAACTTACACGTAAAATAAATTATTAATGGGGTGTTATAAACTGTGCATGTTCTTTTTTTATTCACCTTCATCTTAGCAACACAACAATCTACTTGAATGTGTGGAATACATAAATATTATTTATAACCTATTATATATTGCACTAATTTAATTATTGTTAATATTTCTAAGGCTTGTCATGTGTCAAAATATAATTTATTGATTGCTAAGACTCACATTTCTAGTCCATAATTAAAAGATGCTTTAAGAAACGTTTCAGATCAAGAGATCAAAACTATTATAGTAACTTTAATTTTTTTTTTATTTGATAAGGCGACGAAACGAGCCAGGTATCTGATGATGATTGATTCGCTTGCTCATAATAACGTGGCTCTGGTTAAGAAGGTATAAACGCACGACACGACTTTGCTCTAATCGCCGTGAGACATAAAGTGCTGTCTCGTTACCCTAGTAATTTAACGAGATATAACGCCTTTTAATCTAGAACACAGTGATGTTTGTACAGTACTGTTTGTCGGCTTCAATAAAAGCTGCGGTGGTGCCTATCTAGACGGTCTCCGTTAACAGAGACTTAACACCAGTAAAATAATGAGAGTATATATTTAATGTGACTCACGTTTAAAGTTTTTGCCATCCTTAGTGCAAGGACCTTTTTCCATGACGCATTTGTAGTAAGCAAGCAGAACCCTTTCGTTTTGTATGATAGAGTCCGCGTTAAAGTTGTCATAGCGGTTAATGAACTGTTGCTGAGCAGAGCACAAGACCACCACCGTCAGCGTGACAACGCAAAGTAGCCAAAATTTCATGTTGACCTATAAAATAAATATATTCAAAATGTTCGTACGGATATACAATTATAAATTAATAAGAATATTGTTTTTAAATAAGATAGGATAGAGATTTACTGTAGCACGCGATCACTTGGAATAATTTTGGTTATTTATGTTCAAATTAACAGTTAACATTGAATCCGGTCAACGCACGCATACGCTTACTTTCACGATACTACTAGTAACAGTACTTTCTAAACGGCGTAAAAAGACGTTAGTCGCTATTTAAAATAACTAGTTACACTTACTTGGATGAAAGTACGGTGCAAGTCCTTCGGGTTTGACGGTCAAAGTCGGTATGGTTGTTTCTCTGCTCCTAACAGTGGGGTGCAAGCATTTCTCTAAAACCAGTCCTCGATGGAGGAAGAGGTCGATGTAACGGACCGCATACAAAATGTACCACACTAAGTGTGTCGATCATTGAATTAATTCGTAAATAAAGCTACGGAAAAGGCTGTTTCCCTGTGGTATTTTTGATATAAATATTTCATGCTGAACCTAATGGATGTTTTATGATCAGTATATGTATTATATTCTTTACATTATTTTATTTTTTTGGTGCCTAAAGCAAATCAATTATTCCAACCACTACTATTGCCTAAACTGATCCTATATTTAATATTTTTTTTATATACTAATAATAGTATTTTATATCATCATCTACATTTCCTACTATTATAACATATCAACATATCTGAGAAAGTCCTATCAGAATAATTTCAGAAGCCAACCAGAACAAATAGACTAACGACCATTAATATTTAAATTTAGTTCTTAGGTACTTAATTTGAAATAAAAAGCGGTCTGTGTGTGACAAACTGACACAACAGTATTTTGTATAGTTGTTTAAAACAAGTTTCTTTTGAAGTGTCAATGCCCTTGCACATGCATTTATTTTTATTATCCATTTTTTCTTATTTGTTTCCTGTTAAGCAGATCTTAATAAAAGTTTTTAACGTAGACCATAAAAGCTTGCTCATAATAATATGAACAAAAAGTGTATCGAGCTGACAATATGTTTTAGAATATCAATTAAATTCGATGAAATTGTTCAGAATACATATAATTAAACATTAAGCACTATGCTCATTTTTCATTTGTGCAGGTACTGGTGGCAGATCTTCGTTACCGGAACCCGTCAAGGTAGGTACCAAGGCAGCTGTTATTTCTACCGAAAAACAGTAATAATGTGCAAACATTACTGTGTTCCGGTTCGGAGGGTGCTATATTCTAGTAAAATTACTGGGGTAACGAGTCTTAGCATATTATATATCAAAGCGACGAGCGTGTTGTGATTCAGTATACCACCTTAACCAGCACCATATTATTATGGGCGAGAGTATCACTTACTATCAGTTGAACGCCTTGCTCGTCCCGGCCTATTCGAATAAAAAAAATCGTTTACGAAAAGTTTGATACCTTTTTTTTTACTTTGTATAAGTATTTCGCTGTCCTATTGATTCTTTATGCCAACTTATCTTGCGTGGACAATATATACTTATATTTGTTTTGTTTTCACTTTAGTAACCTTTTTTAGAATCAATATGCGATTACAAAACTAATATCATGATAAATATTGTTAAAGACTATGCTTTAGCTGTAAGAACCTATTTTTCACATGTATATTAATAACTTGTATTAGTACTTGTATATCAAAAACAGGAACATTTATTAGAAAAGTGCAAGGAATAAAACGTAAAAAATAATAGGTATAATAGAAGTGCATCATGAATTCTCTCAATTATCTTCATCTTTTCAATCCTCTCAATTTATTAAACCAAACTCCTATATGCCGTTTAAATTTTCTTAAGATAGATACTGCCAAGAACTAAGCCTTAACTTAGCCTTTGTTTAAATACTTTCTACTTGTACCACATGTAAAGTAATTTATTTGCATTCTTAGTGACGTCCGATTTCTTGTTTGGGTCCGCAAGGCTAGCTCAGAAGAATGTAATAATAGCTCCGTCTAAGGTAGCTTTTATTTATTTCTAGTAAGTACGGCTGGTGACTTAAATCCTACTATCTTCCCTTTCTTAGCGTGCGTCCATGCAGAATGGGATATCGCTATGCCCACTTAATGGCTGACTTATGGTTTTTATATATATAGCTATAGGAAGGTTTGAATTTATTCATTTTATATTATTTATTATTTTTTAGTTGAGAATACAACGGGAAACAACTAGTGACATGTATTTATGTTTAAGAAAACCAGTAATATTCCGCTGCAAACATTATAACAATCGTTTATACTTTATTCAAACATGTACATGTTATACAAGTATCTTGAAGTTGAATAAATTTATATGCTTACTGGATAAAATCTGTATTAAATTTTTACTTTACTTTATCAGTTTATATAATTAAAATCTCTTGAACATTTTGGTATTAACGGATTGTATTTTATAAGAAATATTTCTTTTGTTAGTACGAGTATGTTTTGTCTCATTTGCAGGAATTCCTACTAGAAATAAATAACAATTACTAAGTTTAGCAGCAACTGTGTATTTCTTAGAGTTTACTTTATTTTACGATTATTCAGTTAAGTAATGAACGCCTGTTGTATTAAATTGTTTTACTACCAATATTTGACTTACTTTTCAACTATGATTATTGCAGAACACACGATTATTTAGGTCCTGCGTTGAAATACTAATAAAATTAAGAAATAAAATTTTATGTAATAAATTCAATGAAAACTAAAATCTATTATTACAATTAGGAATGTAAGTTAATTATGTACCTAGAAAAAGAAATGTCTTAGATACCCATCTATATGTAAACGCAGGTTTTTCATAGAGTTCATAGAGCAGTGGTCTTGACTTTTTTATATACTTGATACAACACACCGGGTGTATCCTTAAAACTGTTAATTATTCGAAAATAGTTTCTGAAGGTATAAATAAAGTATAAAGATTAGTTACTAAGTCAGGTTTTCTAAGTTTTTCCGTTTTTATATTTGTAAGTGCCTGGCTAAATATTGTAGCAAAATCATAGAAGCAAATATTACTAATAATATTTGCTTTATGCATTTAAATTTGTCCTTTATGAAAGTCCCGTCTTCTGTTGTTGTTATACGAAGAACGTATCAACCATCAAGAACACATGCCATCTAACCCTTGACAGTTTGAGATATCTTATGAAAAAAAATCTTTGGTACAGTCCCTCACACCAATGGTACAGGATTTACTGGTGATAGGTATATGTTGCTTAGACCTGTAGTCTCGGGCTACCAAGAATACGATTAAGGTAAGCCCTGCCTGTCGTACTATGCTGTTTATGCTGGGGAGGGCAACAGCTCTCCCCGGGATGTGCTTAGCAGCAGTGCAGGAAGGCACCGGAGAGTTCCGTAGGTGATACTGAGGCCTTCCGCAATCCACTAAGGATGACCACCGAGGGGATTTTAGTGGGTACAAATCCTATATGACCCTGTCTTCCCACCAGAGGCAGGGTATTTTATGAAGATTTCCCCAGCAACAAAAAAAAAAGAAAAAGGTGTCTGTTGCTGGAGACCGTATAGGTCGGTACCACCACAGCTCCTAATGCAGCCCATTGTACAACAGTACTGTGTAAACATTACTATGTTCTGGTTTGAAAGGAGTTGTAAGCTAATGAAATTACTGCTATAACGAGACTTAACGAATTACGTTTCAAAGCGACGAGCTTCATACACCATTTTTACCAGTACATTAACTTAACCGTTGTTGTATCGCTGCATTTTTATATCATATATTATAATGATTAAAAATAAATATTTTTATTTTATTCTTAATTTTTAGAACACAGAAACCAAAACAACAATACTAAAAAAGGCATAAGTACCTCGATTACCACTACGACCCTTGTCACTTTAGTGAACATGAATTCTGCAAAGCATTCGGTACTTTAGGATAATAATGTCTTTGGTAATATTGTCATAGCATACAACACTGCCATCTTCGTGTACCTTTAAATGTTTACTGCTAATAATGAACTTTCCTTATAAATTTATGTCAAAGGCAAAACAGAAGCGGTAGTCTGCGAATTGCGGAATTTCCGCAGTCGAAGCGGAAATGAAGGCCGGTTGCATCGTTATTATTAATGTCGTATCCACACGCCAAGTTGACGTGTTTATTGCAAAGGAGGCGACAACCCATTCATTCCATTGGTTTGCCTTCTTCCTTACCACATATGGAGTAGTTTCTTCACATAACTCTGATTGCATTTTAACATATATTTAAGCAAGAGTGTATTAACAATTGACTTGAATATCAAACGGTGGTACAAGACGAGGCTGTAGATAATGAAAGAAACTCGTTAAATATTCTCTGGTTCTTATGCGATGATATGGAAACAGAGCGTCACTGTAAGGGTAACAGATTTACTACACTACCATCAGATGAACGCCTTGCTCGTCTTATAACCTCGACTAATAAAAAAGAAACCTGTAGATTCATAGAATAAAAGATAGTATAATTTATTATAAAACTAATTTTGATTATTTACAAAATTAGTATAAGGTTAAAATATACATTCAAATCTATTTTAACCTTGTTAGTGATACGTATGAAAATATCTCACGTATCTTATTGTGACTATCCCTTTCTTCCATAATGAAAATTATCCTTATAGAATAATTATCACCATACTTTATGTGACCAAGACAATAAATACTATACTTTCATAGTATTTT
>DWLS01000773.1:0-26642 GCA_018246255.1 Pachliopta kotzebuea
CCACACAGTCCCTTCCGCCACCCCCGTGGCGGGAGGGCAGTGCGTAGGCATTTTCCCCCCCACAAAAAAAAAAAAAGATATTTGCACATTAAATCACTTTAGTGTTGTAATAAAACTTATTAAACTGCTCTCACAATTGTCGGACTACGCATGTGGTAAAATAGTCCAAAATCCCGTTGGTCATATATGAAAAAAACTTGTATAATTACCTTTGAAAAATACTTATCTTTCTGTGCGTAATCTATATAAGTTTTAATTGAATTTGTCTAACAAAACTTTTAGATACAGTTACAAATTAAACGAGATGAATAAGACGACAACGCAAATTTTTCATACAAACGCTCAAACAATCAGGCATAACTCAGTAAAGAGATTGTCGTGAGAATTTACATAACTGGAATATCATATAACATAATGGCTGTTGTATCTGTGATTAAGAAATCGAGGAAGATAATATACAACTCAAACAAAACTTTACATAATGCTTCTTGCGCGGAGTTGGATGGAATCGGTCGTCATTAGGCAAATCTAATGCCGTTAGCGTACCCAATTAATATAGTCAATGTTTGAGGATCCAATCAACGCTGTCGAAGCGTCTCTTTAGTTCAGCTAAGTCATCTGTCACTCACTATCCACTAATTATAAGGTATTTAGGATGCAACCGTTATGCTTAAATTACTGCACGCCTCAAACAAAAATCAACTATAGAGTAACAGAAAAAAATCTACTGAACTATCCGAAAACATGAAAAGTCTTCATCCTTAAGTTGTAAACGTCTCTTCTTTGCGGAGAAAGAGGTTTAGGTCCCCGTTCTTGATTAGGACGGAAAAGAAGTTGAACAGCTTACCGGCGTCTGAGGTCCCGTCCAAACTCGACGTGGATGTCTCTAAGAAAAGAGCGAATATACCGTTACTTGATTAGTACTACTGCGAACCATATCACCATTTATCATCATACGGTCAATCAAGTTCTCCTTTTGATCAAAGTTAGGGCCATTAAATGGTTCAAAATTCAAAAAAACTTGGCCGAAAAGAAAACGCTTGAAATTGCTATTACCCGTAAAAGGCACATTTTTCCTCAACTTTATGAAATCGTTTCAGTAGATTTATGAATAAAACCTTTCAAGGAAGATGCGAAGCCGCAATGTAATTTAAGGCGTATAGGAGGAGAGCGGTAACCTCCAAAATTAGACCGTTATCATTCCGCCGCTGTCGCCGCGAAGATCACCAGTTATATGAGCCAATACACCGAACGAACAGAATAAATTTGCTTTATACCATGGAGTTGACCTTCATATCCGATATTGTTGTTTTCATACGAGGAAATATTTCGGGTAGAGTTTCCGCGTCCGCCCTCCGTGTCCGGGTCTCCCGTTTCCCTTACGTTCACTGTTTTTTTTGAGGTTATTTGTCCCGCAAGAGCACTGTACCAAACGTAATAATATAAGAAAATTGGATATGTTAAACAGTTAATACAATTGGAGATACAATATACATAGGATAAGCCTTTATTATTTCGGGTGGGTTCGAAACCTTATTGGCCTCGATTTAAACGCTATTCGTATAATCTGTAAATTGCAATAATTTTTGTTACACATAAATATTTATGATATTATGCAAATAATTGTATATACTACATTGTGGTCATAAAACCAGATTATTATTGAATATGTAATCAAAAATAATATTATACATATTTATAATTTATGTCAATAGAGTAATAAATCATTAAATGAACGATTTTACACATAATAATGAAAAATAATGCGAAAAATTTCGGTTCGGTTTTTCTCTATCATCATTATGGGTTCTTTATGGGTTAAGATTTTGATCATTTTGATATTTAAGCATTTTAGGCATAATAGCTTTATACTTGTACGTGATACTGGGAAAACCTTTCTACAAGTTCATTTAGATTGATAAAGGTCACGGATAAATCTGTTAGACTATTCCATGAGTTGCTAGTTGATATTTACGTTACGCTAGGGATAGAATGGCAATGGAGATGTTCTTGCTTTTCTCCCACATAAAATTTTTTTTTATGACTAAAATAAGCTCAATACAAAAGGTTTATATTACGTCCTCTAGGTACAATGTTGTTATGGAAATAATAATTGCAACAAATAACCAAATGTAAATAAACCGACAGTCAAATTATGTATACATGTGCAAAAATCCATGTATTCCAATGGTTTGTTGCAAAATAGATATAATAGTATGCTAATATAAAAAACTTGTCAATTATATGTAGTTGTACTACTTTTAGCCAAAGTTTATTAATGCAATAACTAAAAGCTTAATAAAACTTTTTATATTAAACCATTTTCGTGTGATCAATGTTTCTGAAAAAAGACTATTCTCTATTGATAGAAGTAATTAAAAAACCTTAATTAATGAAAAATCTTAATTTAATGGTAATAAAATTTAATGACGTGACTGTTTGAACAGGCCCCTTAAATAATTCAGAAGAATCACGGTTTAATGGAGTTACAAGATGAACTGTTCAATTAACATTTTCAAAGTAGAGAAAAATATTTGATTTGTGATGAATCTGTGTAAAATTTTAAAGAGAATATTTATTCATTTCAATTGAAATTCTGGATATTATCCAGCCGTGCACGCGACCCGCTCGTAGACAAGGTTGATGGTCGTGAATAAAATTCATTTGCACACGGAGCCGATGATACCGCACGTCACCTGCAAAACATGACGGCTATAGTTGCGCTGCGGGGGCTCTCTTTGTCTCCAGCTGCCCTTTTGTGAGAAATTCCAATTAATATGTCATAGTTTCGCCAGAGAAAAACCCAGTAACGATTTACGTTTTGCAACTGGAATAATACTGTCGCACTATTGTACGACCTATCAGAAATCTACAGCGAATTTTCCTTCAAGTTCATATTGTAATTTTCAAAGTAAATTTGAAAGTTGTGTACTTTCGTTACAAGTATTTGTTGCAAGTTATTTGTTTCAACGACTTTGTCGGTAGCACGGTACATTGCGCGCATATTGCTTACTTTCATGCGTAATTCATGTGGTCCGCTCGACGCATTCCAAATGTAATCTCGTGCTCAACCGTCTGCCCGACTGTCGCCTTGCGAATGAACTAAAACAATATTAAAGGAATTAAGTGCAATGTACAATGCAACCAGCTACACATAATATATTTAACGATAAAGTAAAATATGAAATCAATTGGAACGGAATTTTCCATTAATAAAAGAAGTCTGAAGAGAGAACTCCGTGTTCTCCCTAATTAGAAGTCGCGAGTCGAATTCTCAATGCGTTTCCCCGCCGTCGAGCTAAAAGTAAACTTAAAATAAAAGTTTATATTTACTGTGCGTGAGTTCTTTTCACGGAATGAATATTTATACTTCTCGTCTGCACCTTATTCACCTCAAAGCCAACACCGGCCGAAGTTTTAAAGAGTACACCTTTTGTAAATTAAATTTCTTTGACATTTCTTAGAAATTAACAAGTAGAGAAAGGAGGCGATTACACTTTTTCTTTTATTCCGGTTCTATTGATAACGAGGTTAGTAAAGTTGTTGTGTATTTTTACCAGAGACAGGGAAAAGGTTTCTAGTTTGATGTTTTTTTTTCTTGGTGTTACAAGTTTTCGTTTTCTATACGATTAATTTTTGAATTTTACTTAATTTATATTAAAACACTATATTATTTTTGAATTTCTTTTTATCTTTGTTAATTATTTTGGTATGTACATGATCAAGTAATTTATACATTTAAGTGTTAAAACATTCTCTGATCACTTAAATCTGCAGGTAAGTCGTAAACGATACTTAGGTGTAGGTAGGGCATATAATTCTTGGGAGTTTAACGGGCACATAAGATTAGCATATGAGTGGTGGAACGCGATACGTCGGGCCACGCAACGTTCCGGGGGCTCGAGTCGTTCGTTACGGCGGTAATATAACGCAAGATTAGCTGGCGGGGCGCGGACGTACCGAGACCGGGAAACTTTCCAATAAGCCTTCCGGTACATCGGGACTCACTTTACAAGAGTAATGATGCTTAATTTTAATGACGCGTCGCCGACCAGAGCGTGGGCCGCGACGGCGCTCGGCACCCGCCCGCCGCGGTCCCCGCACGTGACCCGACTTCACAACTAGCCTCGATATTGGAAGACTACCACGTAGACTGAAAGTCGGACGATAAATTTAGTTATTACTTGTGAAAATAGACGGAAAGAGATCGCTAACTTGTCCTGGTGAGGAGATAATGGATCATGCGAGAGGGAATGTTTTACATTTTTTCCTTAAAAAAGTCTCGTTAAGCTATTTTAATGCGAAGTCTTTG
Source organism: Pachliopta kotzebuea (assembly GCA_018246255.1). NCBI lineage: Eukaryota > Metazoa > Arthropoda > Insecta > Lepidoptera > Papilionidae > Pachliopta > Pachliopta kotzebuea. Next base: position 4,313 of record DWLS01000773.1, read on the forward strand.
AAACTGTATTGACAATGTGTCCCTATAACAAGGTATTGAAAATAAAACCTTTTCCAAAAGCGGTAATAGAAAATATTTCAGTGCAGTCCCAGTCTAGTACAAGTCTAGATAAATGAGTTTCATTAAAGTAAAAGCTAGGTGGATATGAATGCAGTAAGCGTCTGAATTTTAGCGTGCCTTGCAAATCTGATGTGAACGTAGCTCATGCATACTGCTTGCCATGTAATACGAAGGTCTCTAGTTTGATTCTGGGGCTTAATGTTAATATATTACTATGACAGTATTGTTGCCTCCGTCAAAATGTAAGAACCAGAGTACTTTAATCATTTTTAATCTCAGTGTCACTTAACATTTGAGGTCGACGAAGAGCTAGTCCATTGTAATTAAAATAAAGATCACGAAGACCAGTGCCTTTGGGAAGACTTACGCCCAGCAATGGAATTTTATTGGCTGATGATGATGAAAATTTATTGGCGCTATTGTATTTATGTAATAAATAACTTAATTATTTATGAGAAAACACCCAATAATTTAATTGTAATTTCATGGTATATTTTTAGTTTAGATATTCTTTAAAAAATTGTTCGTTGTTAGTATTTTTCGCAGAAAATAACGCACGAAAATGTGAGAGGCGAAAGAGAGAGAAACGATTTCGTTTGTTATTCCAAAAAAATATTTGATAGTGAATAGTAACGAACTAATACATCAGCAATGTATTGCTGCCGCCTGCGAGCTTGATTGTATATACGAAATGAAATATACTGGAAGCCTGCATTAATAACGACGTTCTGTTTGTTTAATATTTGTTATATTATCAAAAACCTGGTTTATCAATTAATTATTTCCAAACTTTGTTAACTTTTTACTCCACAATTGGTGTTAATGAACTTATATTTATTCTCTGATGATGATATCGGTGACCCTTTTTTTGCGTCGTATACAGCTCATCTGATATAGGGCTCGCGGACCACGTAGCTCACTGCCTGATAAATTAATGGACTTAAATGTAGTAATATGTATTTTTGGTGGTACATTCCTGTCGCCGGAGACCGTCTATGTAGGTACCACTGCAGCTTCTATTCCTGCCGTCAAATAGTAGTGTGCAAACATTGCTGTTTCCCAATATGAACGATGTTGTATACGAGTGAAATTAAAGAGGTAACGAGAATTAACATATCTTAAGGCGACGAGCGCAATGTGGTGCTGTGCAAACTATCTTAACCAGAGCCACTTTGTTATAGGCAAGCGTATCACTTACTACCAGGTAAGCATCACGCCGCTTCGTCTAATTAAAAAAATTTCTACACTTCAATTTAATTATTACTTACTAAGGTATGATCGCGATTAGTACTTTCAATATTTCCGAATTGATATATTTGTTCCAGTGCAGTAAAAACTTGATTTGTTAGCAAATAAAAACAAACGCAATCACAGCGATTGACGCCGTACGCAAACATAAATGTGTATGAAATGAAAGACATCCGTGGGCGAATGGCTGACCGGCCATCCATCCACCTATCCGCCCATCCCCGCTACGGTGCTGATGAATTTTGTTTACAAATGCATAGCATCCATCATGAAAATGTTTGTTGACGCAGTTAACAGATACAGAACGTTATATTGTTCGATGTTCATTTATATTTCATGACATTTTGTCAAAAAATGGAAATTGTTATGAGACGTGGTAATAGAATTTCACGATGACTGTTCTTTAAAATTTGTATATTAAGACTTTAATAACACTATCGTTCAAAAAATTACGTATTTTTGTATTTGGTGGGCTTATTAAATTTATCCTGCATAGACGCAGCATAAACTAATATAATTATTTAAAACTTTTAGTTTATCTTCATTTATTAATTATTAAACAAAATTTTAAAAAGGTTTAAGTTTTCCAATGTTTGATCTTAAAAAAAAAAAATTCTCATGGTTTGATCCGATTTTTGCGTATATAAAAAAAATCTTGGAACCTTATTTAAAATACCTTTTAGTAAGTTCTATAATTTATACAGGGCTTAAAAAAATATTTTTATACCTCAACTTTATAGGGCTTCATCGTTATTAATCTCAAAACAAATAAAGTTAATTATGTAAGCCAATCTACAAATTCAACAATTATTCTAATCGGCTAAACCAGTTAAGGGATTCAAGTAACATGAATAATATTAAATGTCCACACACGTAATGAGGTTTTCGTTTAAGCGACAAATTTCCAGCGCCACACGAATTTCAGCAATAAAGCCTCCAAGCCAACGTACGTAAGCTATCGCAAGACAAGTGTCGCCGACTCAACGATATACGAGCAACACGGAGGCAGGTAACAATATTTCCCACGGCAACAAATTGAATAAACACATCAGCGTTCACCTTAAACGATGAAAAGACTAGTTCAATAACGGCGAGCCCTCGCAACTATAAATATTCCACTATTTAGATACAACGAGAACTTCAAGTCTTTATCGTATCGCAGTTAATTTTTAGAGAGTAATTTTCGTGAAGAGTAGACTCATTCAGCTTTGTCTTTAAAACTATTTATCACCAGTTCAATGTAATAATAATTCTAGACTAGTAATAGAATAATCATGTAAGCCATTCACTAATTTACAATTACTTAGCTTTAGTTATCATTCGATAACCTTTCGATTTATTACTATCAAAATACAACGAGGAAAAAATTCAAGGAAGGAGAGGATTACCTAAATGATTGCCGACCTCGAAAATTAGATGGAAGTTTAAGAAGAACAAAGATAATCACCAGACCGTCCGTACAGTAGGTACCTTCTAGCATTGCGTTTATCGGTACGCGACCGACACTCTAGGACCTTACTGCCCCATCGGCCGTCATTCCTTCGAGCAATGGGGTCAGCCCATTGCCACATAAGTCTAAAAATTGTTAAGACTATGTCGGTAACTTTAGTTCTTCTTCATATCTCCTCAGTTCTGATTTGATCAAACCGGCGATGTAAACAGCACAGGACCGGTCGAAGTGAAGATATTTGGAGGAGACCTATATCTAGCTGTGGGCGTTTATCAGCTGATGATAATAATGAAGAATAATCAAAATACAGGTGATATTCATTATCGTTTGAGTTATGAAATAATGTGATAACCTATATTTCATAATTACATCTTATATGAAGTAGCGATGAGATAAACAAGATGGTAAGTGTTACGCCCGCCATGAGATAACGTCGATAGTTAGGATAATAAACGCCACATTGTGTTCAACGCTTTGAGACTATATGTTACCTCGTTACTTCAGTAATTTCACTAGTTACAGTTCCGTTCAAATCTGAACAATGTAATATCTGTACACTACCGTCTGGTAGCAGAAATAGGGGCTGCGGTGTAGACACATTTTAGTTCAACAGAAAATTATGCGCTTAAAACGACGCAGATTTATAGTTATTGTTATATTAGGTGCAATGTTATTGATGCCAGGTTTAAAAATTAAATGTGGCCGTAACTCCTAACAAATTCAGAACGCGTTAAGCCATCTGCGTAGTTTAGAATAAAGAAAATGTAACAATTCAATTTTTAACATAACAAGTTAACATTGTTTTAGTAAAGAGAGGTCCCAGTTTTATATTCAAGACGGCAAAAATTCATTTAGTTGCAAGTCTGTCGAGGTCGTGGAAGGCTCCCAATTTTCACATTAGAGGAGGAGAACTGTCGCTCGTACACATGTCGCTGGGAGAATTTCTCGCGGGGTCACGTATTGGCTTCCTCTAATACAATTTGTTGGGAGACGTGCCCCGTCCGCGAAATGCAAACAAGCCAGCGACACTTCATAACGACTACGACACGACTATTACAGCATATTTGCTTCAATATGTACATACTATTATTCTTTCTAACATCAATACAACATCTTCAAATTTAATATCTCCCACAAACATCAACTCACACTAGGATAAAAGACCTTGTCTCTCTCCTTATGTCAGAAAGCATATAAGTCTCTGTAGTGAAAACAATAACATCGCTATTTATTTATAAATATTACGTTTTGCAAAGGCATGTTATTACCGCTATAAATATACGCAATCAATTAAACTATAATAATGATTTCATTTGATTAAAAATATTACTCATATGTTATATTGATCGATTGAATTGAAAAATAAATTGGAAAGCTTAAAATAGGACTGTGGTCTAGTAAAGTAAGACTAAATACTGATTTTTAAAAAGTAGTTAGTATAAGAGGTTAGTTTTCAATTATTGTTATAGTTTGCTAATGGTTACATATCATCGGCACGCGGCTAGCCATTGGAAGATAATAGACCTCTCTGAAGGAACGCCCCTAATTGTTACACAAAGTGCAAAACCTGTACTTTACCAAAAAATTTTAGGAAAGTACAGTTAAGTAGTAACCAAGGATATCAAAGGCATGAAGCACCAGCAAATTATCGAACAAAGTATGAACTCGACCGAGGTATATAAATCTACTTTTGATATACTTAAATCGACAAATTTGTGTAAAAAGGAATCAGATCTAATCTTATCTCGAGGTATGATTATGTGGGTGTTTAAGTTATGTTCATTCTTATTTTAATATAGGGGTACACAAAACTTAAAAGAAAATAAAAATTATAGCAATTTAAAATCCATAGCGAATTTACGAAAATGTACCTGTATTCATTAAATTACATTGGATAACGTAGGATCTAATCAAAATATTAATTATTCTAGCGAAATAAACAGTTGCCACTATAGAACTTATTCACCGGTCAAAATCTTTAAATGATAAAGAGCCGAAGCGGTAGGAACACGCGGTACGCGCTCGTTGGGTTGTTTACATCGATATTGCACCAGAATTATTAAGTCTTGGCGGCGTTCACCCGCAAAGCAAACTCATGAATAATAGCCATGAATATAGTAAACTATGGACACGATGTGCACAGGCCAGGGATTATCGGAATTTATGTGGCACGTGTGTGACGCACCTCTCGCTTGTTCCAGCCGGAGAAGAAAAATATTGTGGTCGGAGAGCTTAAATATTGATGGATTTATGGGCGCTCTTAAAATTATGACAGACTTGAGCCACCGGCGACTTTATTGAATCTTATCTTGCGGCTGAATTTATTGGGGCCCCATATTATATTTAGGGGATAAACATTTCGTTTATCCCAAGTTTTGTGTTTAGGTGAACATGAAAAATCTGTTTCGCTTGGCACATTATCTATGACAATGTTCACATAGCTTTTTGTCTGTTATAGTCTAGTCGTATTTTGCAACAACATCCGGTTCCGTTGAGTGAGATTAAAAGAGAAATGTTATCATTCATTTATTATTAAAATATGGTATGAATAGATTTAATAATAAAATCATTCTTGTCTCGTAGTTACTTGATATTAGCCTGTACATTAAAATACAAGTAGAGTTCGGCTCAATAGATATCTTTAAAGTTGTCTCTGCTATTTAAATAACAGTAGTCGAGCCTGGCATTGTACATTCATACGTCTGACGAACTTCAAAAGAAAATATTTTCTGAAAGAGTACTCCCAAACTAAATCATTTGAAGCAAGAATATAAGTTGCAAGTAACAGACAGATGGCGCAAGTTGAGGTGCAAATAAAGTTTGAGTGGAAAAACTTATTCGTTCCCCGCAAATCCCGAGTCTGCGGCGCCCGAGTCTATGCCCCGGGGATACCTTTAACAATTTGTAAGTTATTTATTGCTGCTAAGAAATATCATTAACCCCTTTAAAGTTTATCCCCTTCAGGAACAAGATCCGTTTGTTACAGGTAATAAGTATTTACAAAGATTGAATGTTTTTATTTCGAACTCGTTCAGTTTAACAAAAATTATGGACATAAAACCCGGAGGAGACGTCGGTTAATATCAAATTAACCCTCTTTCGTAATCTGTACTTTTAAAAAAAATGCTTTATTAAGAAGGGTAATTGCAAAACTATTTAGTTTATAATTTGTATTTGTATTTAAATTTAAAATGGTTTCAACGGCAGCAGCAAACCGTTAGTTACACAAAGTGAGCTGACATGCAAATCCTTAACATTAGGTGCGGCGAAGCTCCGTAATATATTTTCACTACTCTTTATTAAGAATGTTACTTTATTAGAATTGTACCAGACCAAGTTAGTTTGTACTATATTGTTATAGTACTTAAAATGTTCTGGACGCCTTTTTTACAATCTCTTTAGCTTGTGAAAATTTTAATTGAACTTAAATGAATTTAATTTACCCAATTAAGCGCAACGTAGATTGTTAGCAGTCCTTCAATTAAGCTGTAAGTAATAACTCTGTTAACAAAGGTGAAGCCTGTTAAGAAAATAGATTTAACTGCGACCACGGAAATCTGATTAAGTTAAATACTGGTAACTTTTGAATGTCACTTGTTCTTAAGTAAATTTATGAGAATTAAAACTTCAGTGAATAGAAGATAACTTAATTAAGGCTTTAAAATACAGTTTAAGCACTTATACGAATTTAAAACGTTTGTTAAAAAAGATAATAAAAGCCAAATACCTTATACCGTTGCTTGTTATAAGGAAATTACCTGGAGAATAAATAAGATCAAATTTAGTTTTTTTTTTAATTAGGTGTCACAAAGTATGAGAAAGGGTAAAAGGTCATGAACAAAACTGATGGATGGCGGAGTCCCGGCTCCTCGGAGCAGGTTGATAGATGAGATAGTACAGAAGGCGCTTTGGCTTATTACTAACAGTAACATTCCCAAACAAAAATTGCCTCCGTATATTTTTGACGTTCCATTATTTTTCTAGATAAATGTTGATGCAGTGTAACGGTTCGTGGATATGAAACTTGCCTAATGCCCCAGTATCTTTTTCCTGTTCCAACGTAATATATTTCAAAGTGAATTACGGTTGCATACTGATAAATAGAAACCATGCTCCGTGTCTTAAGGAATATTCGTATGCTTAAGAGAATTTCAATTCCACTTGACATTTATATATCTTTTAATACCTCTACGACGTTTTTAATGGGTTTTTGCTTGTTTATTTGTAAAAACGGAAAACTTTTTAGTTTTTGATAATAGTAAATACTATTATTTGATAGGCACGTTGACATAAGTTCTGCTGAGATAAAATTTCTTCGTTCTTGTAACCATTACTTGTCACATTGTACAACACTTTTTACAAACTTCTAAGTCCAGGGATTTTTTTATTCTATGAGACGACGAAACGAGCAAGGCGTTCACCTAATGCTAAGCGATACGCTTGCACATAACAACGTGGTGCTCGTTAAGATGGTATACACAGCACCACATTGCGCTGGACGACAAAAGGTGTTAGATCTCGTTACCCCAGCAAGTTTACTAGCTTACAATACCCAACACAATAATTATACATACGCTTAACATAAATTGTTAAACCAAATTGTCATTTTGAATTTGTAAATAATTTTACGAGGTACAACCTTCATAATTCTTTTTAATATTTAGTTTCCTAAAAAATTAATCCAGGGTATAGAGAATTATTCGATTTTGCTATACACAAAGAGTACCAAAAAAGTAAGTTTTAGCAAATAAATTTAAAAGTATTACAACCTTCTTAATAACATTGATATAAAACACATGAATAAAGTGTTTTCTTGTACAATTTTCTTTATATATTTTATTAGCCAAAAAAAAACATCTCAAAACCAGCGTGAATTACTCAGGTACCTTAGATTTGAAGGCAATAGCACAAAGAGCCGGCGTTCAGCTCTACGAAGTGAATTTATAAATGCAGGGCTATTAATTTCACAGTGTTTTGTACTCGTTGAAAGGAGCAATTTAAATACATTAAGATTGAGAAATGATCTCTTCAATTTGCTTCAATATTCCGCTTGAATTATATTACTCTGTAAGTTTCAAAGACTCAATGTAAAAGGAAAAGTCTTTCATGTTATTCTGCATAAGAATGAATATGAAAAATATTATTGTCATTGAAAGTCGCGTGTTAAAAGACTATGTTTAACATTACTTCAATTTGTAATTCTGTTATTGACAATTTTGCATTGTCTATGATTTACTCAAGTGTGGTGTGTGTGTGTCCGAATGTCGTAGTGGTCGCGCACTGACCAAACTGTAAGGCCGATCAAAATGATACTTCGCTTTAATGTTGAAGTGGGTACGGTAATGGATTCTAGCCATATCCAGTTCAGGTCGGCCAACCGGAAGTGATGCCGAAAGTCACCAAGTACCTCATAATATCAAAAATATGCACAAGGTGCATATTTTTTTGTTTATATTAAAAATAATGAAGTCCTCTAAACATAATTTTACAATAACACTTGGTTTTACGTAAGCTACATACAGCCTTGCTAAATTAAACAGTAAATTGTAATCGACTATTCAGAAAATGAGCACTGTGTTACTTTTTATAGTAAACCTTTAATGCTTTCTTACCTCTAGGAACGATCATAATCGAAACTGTCATATATTTACACTGGGAGTGCTACTTAACACAGAATCGAGACAGAGACCTAACACGAAGGGATCTATAGTTTATGGGAATACTGCATCTGAATATAAAGCTAGGGACTATAAAGTATGTAAGCTAGCAGACATTAAAAGTATTGAAGTGAGGAAGTTTGTTCGGGAAGTAGCGAAGTTTTAGGCCGTTGCGGCTGCGGCCCCGCACAGGGCGATAATGGCACGTCACTCATCCGTTACTGGATGCTACAGATTTACATTCGCGTGATTTATGACTTCTTCATAGAGAGGGGATAAAAATATACAGAAAAATACAAGGAGGGTGACACGCATCGCATGCTGCGCGCGGTGACCAAGAACTAGCTAAAAACTCAGTTAAAAAATTGTTATTCTTTTGGTGATACCGCTGTTCATTGGATTACCAATATAAGACAATGCCCACAATCTCATGAAAACATACTGAAACATTTGCTTAAACAAATATATTAAAAAGACCACGTCTAAATAATTCCAACCAAATTTTTAGAAAATTATTTTATGCCACAAAAAAAAATGGTACAGTACATGTGAATTAAAGACACTTATAATAATAATTTATTATCTTTGTTCCTTACAAGTTTATACGAATTACGCCGTAATAGCTTTGAGCAAAGAAACATGAAAAGGTCATCCTTTCATCCTGTAATTTGCAATTTGAATACGCAGGCAAATTAATCCCACAAAAAATTAACCAAAGTAATACAAAGCCTCGTCGCAAGGGAACAGTGGTCTGCTCGGCCGAAATATGCGACAGAGGATACCCATAACACCCCATTCTGTAAATTCAGCAAAAGATACTGACCCGACTTTGTCAGAATTTCGTTATTCTTTCTTTATAGCGAATGCTAGTGATTTTTTCTTATAAGCAAAAATATAACAAAACAAAGTCAACATTTTCACCTGGCGAACTAATGAAACTTTGTATATTGACTTACTATAGACAAAGTCGACTTTTAACCGAAAATGCAATCTCCTTGTTATTCTGTGTGCGAACTTCGATTTCAGAGATGGCGTTGGTTATTCCCTAACAAAGAAAATCACGCACTGCATTTTCACAAAAAAGATTCTTTGGTAACTAATTTTCGTTTGTAGTCTCCTGTGAATACGCGCGAACGTGTGGAAAATATCAGAGGCGTTCAGGCGTCTTTGGGCTCGTTGGGAGATAATAACCTGTCTTGTTTTCTGTTGTGCTCGTCAAGCGTGCCCCCTCCCTTTCTTACTGTTTGGAGACTGAAAGGGATGGCAGTGCGCCGTTTTATCACTAACGCATCATTTGTACTGTTTGCCAGGCCGTTATTGAGCTTGTTTTTGGCAAACTGACTGGCGTATTGCGACGCCCTCCGCCTTAGAGTCTCAAATGAAAGAGCCTTTCGGTTCAGGCCCGGGAATTGGTTGCCTTCATTACAATTAACGGCCTCTGTTTGCGCGTCTGGCGGAACACTGGTATTTAGACTAATTAACCAAGTATTGTGAATGTTCTGATGGGACTGGAAGTTAATGAAAAGATTACGTACACTTCCCAGGATGAGCAATGTGAAATTTGTGCATTTGCCTGACCTTTAATAACATTTAAAATTGTAATAATTACAATAAATTTAATTTATTTCAAATTAAGTAATGATCGGTCCTCATAAATAAATTTTTACGTATCGACATACTTATGTTTGTGTTTTATTATTTAATACAAGTATGAGTATATTATGTTTTATATATGTATAAATTATGTGTATTATATTTGTTTTAATTATCTAATTTAATGTTATGTATATATTATTATATTACAATTTAATATTATTTCGGTATATATTATCACACTCCTTTTTCTTTAATTGCTTAATACACCAAAGGTAGACTGTAAGATAATGCCAATGGCATTAAGTTTACCTTTGCCCTAGGTGTAAAAAGAAATAAATAAATAAATTTAAAATAAAACTGATATGCATGTTGTAATAAGAAACTCTCTAAAACTTATAGAGACCGAAAAATTTCTTATTTTACAATAAAAAGAGAAAGGAACTATCTTTGTTGAATTATTTGTGATCCAAATGCGGATAACTACTCATGATAAAACATATATTAATTTACGAGTTCCTCCTGAACTACGATTCTAATACTGTTTTCTTTTTATTACCCACGACCCTGGAGGCTTTTAGTGGTGTCAACTATTACTAACTTTTACGATTCCAAATAAAATTATTTACACGCGGGAAACAAAAAGGAACCCCTGGGTGGAATTTAAGAATCCACTTCGAATGTGTAAATGTAATCATTTTATTTATGTTTCTGTTCAATCTGCAATCTAGTAGTGTTGGACAAGTCGTTACCGTGTTGGAATGTTTTCTAAAATTCAACCGATATTTGTAACGAGGTGTAATTTCTAAATTTTAAGAATAAAATCCGATAATTGGAGTCTAAATGCTGAAATGCTTTATTCTATAGTGTGTTTATTTTATAAAAATACCTTTTTATGACCATAGTTTTATTCCACGAATGCAAAATTCAATGACACGTTCGAAAATGTTGGTAGTTTTCTTTGTTATTCACATTTATGTCTTCCACGTCTTCTGAGTTCTGAAATCTCCTTCTTTGAAGTGGCATTTTGTGCTTGGCAATACGCCAAGAGTCACACGGAGTCGTATCAGGGGTTAGGAAAGCTGTTGATATTGCTCACTGCATCCAATTAAAGTTCCCGGGTTGCAATTTCTCGTGCCAAACAGCGTCACGGTGATGACAAAAAACAACTTGGTACGTGATGGTTTCACTATACCAGGATTTAACTTCTTTTAAAATATTTGAAAATAAAATATTTAAAAACACATCTATCCTTCTTATGATCTCTTTTCTCATCTTTTCTATTATCTTTTCTTTTATGTGTTACTAAAAGATTTTACATTGTTAATTATCAACACCGCTTTTCCTGCAGAAAAATGAAGCATTGTTTTCTTATTTCTATCTTTGGAACGAGTTAGCTTGAGCCATCGGGTGGAAGGGTTTTTAAAAACTACATGCTTGGGACTGCTGCCCCAAGCTATGATGTGAAGTTAATAAAAACTGAGAGAGAACTGATTTTATTTAGTAATACAAACTTGTTATATACTATGGTTATACAATGGGTCCTTATGTCTAGTTTATAAACTATATGTGATTAATGCATCTGTTATCCGAGTATAACGGGTTCCTTTCTCTTATGACAACATAACTATCATTGAGAATTTATAATAAATTGTTTAACAGTTTTGTCTTATTTTTGTTAAAATTTAAATCTAAATTGACTAATAATGGGTTACAAATAAAAAATCGAAGGTAAAGGCAATGATAATAGTTGAGTTGAAGCTTTACAATTCTAGATTAGCAAAGATAACATAAAAAAGAGTATTTCAATACAATAATATCTATATGATCAATGAAGAATTATAACACTGTGCATATGATCTACAAGATAATAGCTTACATAGTACAGTCATTAAAAAAGTAGATGAAGCCTGTAAAACGGTGAGCTCGGCCGGGTCCAGCGATGACGTAAGAATTTTATTACTCACAGTGACGCCTCCTGGACCTCCTCACACCCCTCGGTTCCCTTTCAAGAGGATTAACTTGTAATCCCACAGGAGGACCAATACCATTCATTAGAATGCTATTTCCAGGTTTATTATACCCGATGTAACGGTTCTACGGTGCTTCGGAAATAGTTTAAAAGGAAAATTTTAAAACCGATTGTTAAGTAAGAAGGAAATATTATAGATTTTTTTTAATATTAGGTTATATTATTTAATATAATATTGTAGAATGACATAATAATCTTTATCTATATATTGCAATTTCAGCAAGATTTCTACTACTGAACCTATGTCTTTCCAATTCCAGTTAGTTGGGTTTAGTATTTTAGTAAGTCACAAGGGATTGTGTTGTTGTTTTCCATATTTTTCTTGTTTAAGTTTTATGATGTGTTAAGTGTAAAGTAAGATTTTAATTAGTATCCAAGGCGAGATTTATTACACGAATATAAATAATTAATAATTTATGTATCTATAATGTAATCATTTAAATTCCCTAATTCGTTGATAAATCTACGCCAACCCGCATTTAGCTAAAGTGGTGGATAAATGGCCTTAATTCTATGTGTGGAATGACTCCGTTTCCAATCGGTGGTAACGTTAAGAAGATTATTTATTATTAATAAAGCTAAATGTCTGCGTAAATATCAAACCTATCAGGGATGACTGAACATAATCCTTGAGTAAAACATGAACACAAACACACATTCCGTTTGAAATGTTAATTGTAATCGCGTTGAAACCATTACTTAATACATTCGCCTGTTAGATATAACGCGGGCACGTATGTACGAGTGTGTAAGCGAGGAGGACGCGGAGACAGAGAGCGCCGCAATGAGCCGTGGTATTAAATCTAGATTACCATTTGGCGTTTCCGCTCGGCTGGATAATCAACGGGACTATATTAAAGCTATCAGTCACGTGACGCATGACAAGGACCCGCGCGGCGTCATGCGGTGTCGCGCTGCGTCACGCTGGGCCACGCCGCCTCGCCGCGGCGAACTCGCAAATCAAACCTATACTGTTGGCTATTGTTGCGCCAATTACGAATTTGCATGACTTATAAGCCTGGTGAGGGGAGAGCCTCTAACACCCCTCCCTTCACCATTTATTCAATATTTTTTATCAGTTCTTGTTACAAGTCACGCTTTTAAGACAGATTATTGTTTAGTTGTTGCCGGAGACCGTCTAAGTAGTCACTGCCGCAGCTTCTATTTCTGGCGTCAAACAGTAGTGAGCAAATACTACTGTGTTCTAGTTTCAATAGCGTTGTAAGCTAGTGTGAAATAACTGGGGTAACGAGATTAAACACTTTATGTCTGGAGGCGACGAGTGCAATTTGGTGCTGTATTAACATCTTAACCAATGCCACATTGTTATGGGCAAGCATATCAATTAACGTAAGGCGACCCTCTTCGTCGTTTCTTCGAATAATTAAAATCTATCTACTGCTTATATACTTTTAATAATTATATCTATTTATTAAACATTATTCAATTTCATAAATATGAACTCTTTGATGAGATCGCATATTTCTGTCTAGGTTGATTCGCGAGGCTATTGCAATTAAAAAGCAACTTGGTTTTATTACAGATGATAGAAGGACAAAGAAATTCTTGGTGGTGATGTGGTGAAGCATTACCCTATACATACGTAAAAAAAAAATTCTTTATAGCCTATTTCAAAGGTAAGTCCTAAATTGAAATTAAACTTATGCTAAATATGGAAAATGATTCATTTCTTCAATGAAATGTTTTATTAATATAATTAGAAAAAAGTTTAGAATAAAAATTGAGGTTATTTAATTTTATGTATAATTTGTGAATTACATTATCACCTTTACCACCGTTAACCTAATTTTTTTGTACATTTGTATAATATTCTGTACATTTGCTCTTTGATATTCACAAAATCGTGGGTTTCAACGTAAATTAATTTATTAACATATCACCGCTGTAATTTCATTGGAAAGTTAATCTCATGACGTGTTTTAATTCAAAATTCCTGTACCATGGAAAGTTTTTCATTTAGATACTCTTTACTAATAGGAATTTTCATTTAATTAGTTGCCTCTGCTGTGCTTTTAATTATATTACGGTATGTTGGGGCTGTAGGTGTAGGGCCGTTTGAGCGAAATAATTTCCGCACTGCAAGTTTTTCTAGTTAGATATTAAGCTTCAAATACTACAATGGTGCAGATAAAACGCTCGTAACATATCATTGAAGTTACAAATAATTTATTTCCCAAGTACGTTAACGATTTAGTAAAAAGATCTATTGTAGATCTAGATTTTTTCGTTGCTATAATAACCGCGAACCTTACGTTCGCCAGGAATCTAGTTCCTGTTCTTTATTCTTAAATAGTGTGAGTAGTTGTCAATTTTTTTCTTGTAATTGTAATAAATTGAAGCTAACTTAATTTCATTAAAACTAATGATAACGTATTTAGATGACATAAATTTGTGTTTGTTATCTGTTATAAGTAATATAACGTTTTATTAGTGAAATCAGTAACGAAAAAAATTGAGATATTACGAAATTATTAGAAAAATTGGATAACGTTGCTAACGTTTTATTAAAAATTATGTAATAGTTATTTTTTAAGACTGTTTGGTAAAGTGTTTATTAAAGTATCCGAATACAATATTACCCGAAACTTGAGAGCCAATTAAATTCTCGCCGGGTGATTATCATCTTTCCATATTACCATGATAACAGAGTTTAAAAGTCGAGGCTGTATTTTTTTGAGCTCTGTTTAATCTAAATCGAATAGCGGAATTAAGCGGCCACCATAAAATATGATTAGTGGTCGTGTGGGGCTCCGACGGACGCTCAGAGCTACGCCTCGTGTAAACATTGCCGGGGTACTCAAACATGTCCGCCGCGGGGAAAAACCGACCATCGATTAACAAATATTATTCCAATAAATCTTCGTAAATACCTTCCACGTAGAATTCAATAAAGTTTAATGTAACAATTTCTTTACAGTAAATAATTTTCTCAAATTATTTGTATATATGCGCAGATATTACTGGTGACCGGTCCCTTTTTGTCGGAGACTGTCTAGCTAGATACCATGTGCAAATATTACTGTATTCCGGTTTGAAACTCTTTTCAAAGCTATAGCTCTCTATAAGCTACTTAAAGTAGTGGGGTAACAAGATTTAACACCACTAGTCTCGACGAGTGAATCGTGATACTGTGTATACCTTCTTAACTAGCACCACTTTGTAATAGGAAAGCGTATTACCATTAGGTAAACGTCTAACTCGTTTCATCGCCTCGTTGAATAAAAATGACTAATATTTAGTAATATTTTAGATAGCTCTAATATTCCCTTTACCTTTAAAGATGTAATTGTATTAGTTATGGTCAAATGAATAACTGTTTTGTTGGTTAATAGGTATGTATGTTCAATTGATAGCAATAATAGAATAGGTAACTGAATTTACTTTTAAATAAGTTCGCCAAATAACTTTAAAATAGCAATTAAGTTAATTAAATGATTAGCAAAGTATTATAGATATGTATATCAACTTCAAAACAACGTTGTTAATAACATTACTAAAAATTCTTCGCGACAATGTTACATTACTTGTTTTTGTAACTAAAACTGAGTCTGTTCTATTAGCAACACACTTAGTAGTTTTTTTTATACAATGTAGCGACAAGAAGGGCAAGGCGTTCGCCAGATAGTAAGTGCATATAATAACGTGGCGCTGGTTACGCTCGTCGCTTTGAGACAAAGTGTTAAGTCTCGTAAGACAAGTAATTTCACTAGCTTTTCTTATTTAAATAAACTCTTTTATTCCTCGGACTATAGTCGGAGACTTTGTTTGCTTATAAAATACTTATTTGTTTTTATAATTTTTATCTACTTATTGCAAAAGCCGATAAATGTACATTGTTACTTGCTAATTATTTTTATTTCTTTTAACAGAATCCTGTGTAAGCTTTTCCATACATTTTAAGAGTACTTCTTTATTATGCGACATTATTATTTCACTTAGATTTTCTTTACTTATCTTTTTGTCCATTCTCATCTCTATATCTGTCCTATCCCTTGAATACTTTGGACAATATATAAGAAGATGCATAAAACTATCTTCAACGTTAGGATCACAAACACAAGACGGTACGTCTTTGCGTTTAAATTTGAATAGATATTGGCCAAAGCCCTCATGTCCAGTTAAAGCCTAAACAATTAGCGAACTTAACTTCATACTTTTTAACAGTACATATGCTTTGTCGGTATTGCGAAGAAATGCTTTTGGTACCGTCGCTGTATTGCTTTTTGAATTTCACTAGATTATAACATCATTCAAACTTTAACACAGTAATGTTTGCATGCTGCTGTTTAGCTCAAGGGTGGATCCAGCTTTGGCGCCACGAGAGAATCACTTAGTCGTGGTCAAGTCAAGAACTTATAATTTTATTTTGATTACAATAGATACAAGTAAAAAAAAAGTATTTTATTAATGTACGTAAGTACAGTACTTAAAAATATTTATTCATTATTATACACTTGAAAAACTTAGCACATAGTAACTTGTACATATACACGTATATATTGCCATCTTCTTTTGAAGACATCCAGAGAAGCACTATCACGCACGGAATGAGGCATCATACAAAGTTACTATATTGTATTGAATTATTTAAATATTGAAGGTATCTTGTTACATAAAATCTGTATGGTGACAAGATAAATAAATGTAATTATTATGTTCATTTAGTGCTCCATCTAAGTCCTGGAACCAGCTTAGGGGAGGGGGGGGGGCATGACCCCAGTCACCCGTTCCCCCTGGATCCGCCGTTGGTTTGGCTGCAGAAATAAGAGTTCTCGTGCTACATACCTACCGGCTCTTGAGTAAATATTGAAGTCAGGTTATGTAAAATTTCAGTATTAACCTTATTTTTATTAGCTATAAAAGTCACTATATAACGTTAAATAATATTATAATATTTCTTAATACCAGATATTATATTATTAAAGTGTGATCTAGAGTTGGCAAGACTATTTGCCTTCACTAAAGAGCTCGATCTGTTTGATGGGTAATAAAATATAACTGTTAAAACTCATCAACCACCATTTTTCTCTAAAACTTTTTCTATCATCGACATTGTTACGGACAATTGACATTCAGTGTTTTAGTATTTGGATCGTATGATCGATTAGTAAAACAAAAATTTATTAGTTATAGCTGTAGTTATTTAACTACTTATGTTTAAGTATAACCATAATAACTGTTAAATATCTCAACAAGAACTTGACAGTGACTTAATTAATAATAATGATGTTATAGGTAAACATTACATATTAATTAAGTTTGTTAGTAACTTGCACGTTATTACTAAAGCTTGTTTGTTGAAGATGATGATATTATAACACAATAAACTCACTTCGGATAATGCTTTCCGATTCGGTTAAAAACAAGGGTGATTTTTACAGGCAAATCGATTTTTCATAGCGCTTGCATTAATTGGATGCACTGACCACGAGGCTGTCGGGGTGAAAATATTTACGTACTCCGCAGAATATATTGGGATATTTCCAGGTGAATGAGTCAACTATTATCAGCGGAGGCCGTGAAATGGTTATATGATGCGAAAACAGATAGCCTCGTGCTGTTGATAAACAGCCTGAGCGGTTTGTAATCCACGGCTTGAGTCAATTGTTGGATGAAGCGAGATAATTAAGCCTGTACGAGCCATGTTTAACGTAATGCACACAACTGAGCGTAAACGCTGTATTTATACAACAGCCCATTATTAAATTAAATTTCATTTAGTATGTAAACTATCCACTTTGATACTCTTAATGGAAATTCCGACAATTCTGTGTAAATGACTGACCGACCGATATTAAAGTACAATCGACATGATATACACACAGCGATATTTAGGGACTCTGAAGATTAGGTATAGAGTTCACATTTAACTAGAAAATATAAGATAGACATATAAGATATACTAAGAATATTGTTTAAAAAAATTATTAGAATTTCACAAAATTTTTGGAAGAGGCGCGGGTTCGATAAATGGCTTGCAAGAGGCCGTGAATAAGATTTTAATCATTGTGATTAATAAGTAGCCTTAACTCTTTGTGAAAGGAGATCTTGAAATCTTATAGTGGAAATACCAATTATGCCTTTCATGTTTATGTTTATATTTGAATCCACAAGAAACATATTGGGTGACCGGAAATAATAATGGCCACACGGGTTACAACGTCAACCGTGTTGAACAAGTTATTTAATTAATTGCTACCAGTAATTTGTATATGCGTTCACGTTGTATGTGATACGATAGTATCCAATGTAGTCAACATAGATATTAAGGTAGTTTAATATAATTATCCAGCTAATTAGATGGGCCATCGCATCACAAGGTAAAGCTCGCAACGACAAGGCCCCGTATGATATAGAATTTCAAAAGCCTGCGTATAGTTTTATGGGTATCTCATACCGTTCCCTTGTTATATGATTAAAAAATACGAAATAAAAACTTCTAAGATCTATTTACTTTTCTTATATGTTTTATAAACATTCTATCTAGTACATTATTATAAGAAAACATGTCACTCTCGCTAGCGAGCTAGCTATTCATTTACATACATCAAATAATTATACACAATTTTGTACCTTATGATATGTTAAGCAAGTACTTAAAAGTTATAAGTTCAAAGGAAAATTCTATAGTTTTCAACATGTGGTATATACTACGTTTCAAAGACTTTAGCGTGTTAATTTAATTATTTTATTACTCCGTCTTTATTACAAACTTTTCGATTATTGTTTACAGCCCGAACTATGGATAAATAAGTTGAATTTATCTTAAAGTCATCTAATGATCTGCTTGGTATTAATTAACTTTTTTGTTAATAATGAGATCTCTAATCGGTGATATTACCACACTCTCTTTTTTCACGAATTTAGAGATTTCTTTATTTAGAATGTATATATTAAAATGTCTTCGTATGCAAATGTAAACGAACACAAAAAGTTTACTAAACAGGAGTTGTCTATTAGGCAAATGAGGGGTCGTCAAACTGTAAGTGATGACTCTGAAGCGAACAAGATGGACAGAGCGGAAGCGGAATTGAGGAGGGCGTGTTACAGCTTAGCCCGGCTTAAGGCTTGCAATACTAATTAATCTCCGCGTTAATTAGTGTAGCTGGTGTTCGCTTAAATCAAGTGCTGCCGTGTGCTGGCGTCTCTTCTTCTGCTGTCTAATTGTGCCCTGTATCTTAAATTATCATGTCAACAAAATTAATAGCGCGACTGTGAATCCAGCGTGTTAATTAGCGAGAGAGAGGAAAAACAGGCACGTAAACACCGTTTAAAACGGATGTTAAGTTTGGTTAATGGGCCGTGCCGGAGCTTTTACAGAGCCTACTAGCGATATATTAACTGATTGAAATAAAAACTACTTTTAATATATAACACAAGCTAACGCAAGAGTTCTTAAAGTAAAGAAATCTGTGTTACTAGTGGCATAATATTGCTATGAATTATAACACGAAATATTAACCATAGATATATATTTTAATATTAGTTGGCGTAAATACGCGGGTTAGATAAATTACTAGCGCTCATTGTTTGGTTTAAGAGGGACGTAAACCGTCTTTATGTGAAATAGTCAGCTTCACTGACGATGCTTGCATAAGGGAAATGTTACAGCATTAAAATCCCCCTGTAATATACGTTTATAGGAAGAATAAAGTGCGGTTCATTTCTCTAAAGTAAAAAGAAAAACAGCAAGTATAAAAGAAATCTTTTAAGTAATTTCCTTGAACAATTCACACCATGTTTGTGATCCACTAAGAATCGCAGGTAAGTCCGAATTAAGACAAAGATAAAAGATTTACTGACATTTGAATTAGAAATAGTGTACGAAGGTAAAAAGAATAAAAGTATATATTTGAAATGAAAAACAACGCAGCACTTCTATTTCAAAGCTGTTTATTACAGTACTTAAGTATCTTGAAAATCAACTCCAGCGCATCGTTAAACATCAAATGTGTTTTCAAATAATATATTAATGATGAAAACAATAGACGCTTCCGACAATATGAGTTTATTAAAGTAGAGTAGTCACTGTGGAACAAAAGTTCCGGAACAAAGCGTCACAACACGGGATATGTCCGTTGTGACTATGACCGACATCGCGCCGAGCGGGTAACATTGAATGTACATTTTTCCATCCGGGTAAAGTCACATAGGGCTCTCATGGGAACACTGTGTGCTGGAACTGAAATTTTAATTCAGGTGTTTATATTAAATGGAACTTTGGAACAATATATAAAATTAAAAATAAGTGTGGCTGAAATATTCCCAGTTGTACTTCTGAATATGTTAATTTATTATGAATGCTATTCACTAGCAGAACCCTGCTGATATCTAGCGATATTTATTTATCTAATATCAGATCGCTTCGATCAAAACAATCAAACTGTATACAAAATGTATATTTTGTGAAGCTTTCAGGTTATTACAAAGTGTAAGATTTCAAGAATATTTATATTTATCATTGCTATAGGAAAATATATAAATTATTATGAACGTTCGTGTCAATTATTACAAAAAAGAAAATTCTCGCTACATACCATAGTATTTAAGCTCATGTATTTAATATTAACCAGAGCAATTAATTAATCGGGTGATAGCAAAACAAGGTTCAGTTTCCTTGACTTCTAAACGATTATTTGATCCTCTGATACTGAAGTGATTTTTAAGGATTCCTAACGTTATATAATTATTGTGTTGAGAGTAATAATCCGCTATTAAACACTGCCTTAGCAAATAATGAGTAGTTAGTGGTTTAATTAGATTAATTAAAATGTAGTCCCTACATTAGTATTTGTCAATTTATTAACTATCGGCGGTGCGCTCTCGTCGTGACGTATCACGCCTATGTACATTGCTGTTACCAAATGGATATGTTATTTTAATCATTGTAAAATGTTTTAAATAGTAACACTCCATTAGATTGTAATTGTTACACACTTAAACGTAATAGTCATTTAAATTAAAGAACTAATCAATACATTTTCTCAAAGAGAACTTACGACATAACGTAAGTATAAAAAATCGTCACGCCATTTTGTTAATCAAAATCAATCTGTAGTTATTTTCCATCTATGGGGTTTTATTTATGTATAAATTTTCAGTTGATCATCTTACGCTAAGGCATATTTAAACAAGTTTCACTATCACGGAGCCTACTACTTTAATTTAAAGAGATACTAGAACAAATTTTAACTAAAAGCTAATAAAATTGCAGTGTAAATTATAATGTCAAAGCAAAATAGTCGCGCTATTTATCCAGCTTTGTCCAAAATGCTTTAAAGTAAGTATTACATATACTATGGCTTAAGTAAAGTCCGTAAACGCTGCTAATAGCAAAGCAAAGAGTTTTTTGTTATATTTTACGTTATCTCGAAGCAAATGGGGTAAAAGTCCCAGTTTGAGCTGCTCTTAATTTTAGAATCAAATTATCTAATTAACATTACGTACTTAGTTCTGTTGAGTAAATGAAGCCATTAAGGCTAAATTACTTCGAGGTACTTATTTAAATGAGTCTCCCAAAAAGATCACAATCAATGTCGCACCCCTTTTAATATTTTCTTTTACCTGTATCGGTTCGCTTTTATGCGAATCACGAATTGTTCTGAGGAACAGTAACCGTTCGTTCAGAAAATTACACTTTTTTTTCTTCTTTTATGTTTTCTATTATATTTAACAAGTGATAATAAGAAAATAATACTTCGTGTGATTAAACCTTACCAGTTACGTTTTATTTACCCATTTAAATATTGCATTATCCATATGGATTTTTTATTGTATAGTTAGTAGAGAAGGCATTATAATAAGGCGCAATAGTAAGTAATTATTACTGCCTTATACTTTTCCTACTTTTGTCCTTTATTAAATAAATGAACTAAAACACAAATGTTCTGAAAATTTAACAGTTGAATTTTAAAGGACGTCGCCATTACTTTAATGGGCCCGGATTGACTTCCGGTGTGTGGAAGTGTAAAATTTTGTCTCATATACATTACAGAGTACATTGCTTGTCTTTTTAACTGTAGTTAAATATAAAAGTAAATGGAGTGTAAATGATTGAAACAGAGGCAAACAAACTAATTACAATTAGTTTTCAACGATTATTATAGTATGATATATAAATGAAACTGTAAAGGTAGATAGATGGTGGAGAAAATGAAATTTAGTACCCATTCATTTTCAATACTGAAAAATAATCGCGTGCAAGGATCTTTCGTCTTTACCGATGGTAGCAAAATCGAAGGGAAGGTTGGAGCTGCATTTTCATTCTGG
>DWLS01000774.1:0-26627 GCA_018246255.1 Pachliopta kotzebuea
CTCGGAGAAGGGCTCGGAGAAGGGCTCGGAGAAGGAGAAGGACTGGGGGCAAAAGTGGGTGCTGGAGTGGGCGCTTCACTTGAGACCGGGATGTATTCAGTTGTCACGGGCACAAAAGTAGAGCCGGTATAAGCTTCTCCTTGGTATGCGCCTCCAGGACCGCCACGGTCTCCGCTGTTAATATAAATTTAATACCATTTTTTATTTAAATTATGAAAAGTTGTTGTTAAAAGAAAACTCTAATTGTTATGTACTGTTAATAGGACACAATTATTACGTTATTCCATGTACATTATTTTTTTAATAAAGTTTAATGTGTCAATGATATTTTAAGCTATCCATAAAGAGCAAATTTTGTACTTACTTGCCACCTTCGTACTTGTACTTTTCATAGTCATCTCCTTGATGGACATAGAAACCGCCTGCACCACCACGATCACCGCGGTCGCCGCTAAAATAATTATACTGTATCATAGGAGATGTAATCGTGAGAGAACGCACCAGTATAGAAAAAGTTTATGTGCTTTTCTTTTTAAACTCCTACTTCATGCCTGGACGGAAACACCGACGCTGGCAGACTGTTCCAATCTAAATTAAATTACATGTGATTGGCATATAGTTACATACGCGTATATTGTAATGTATCACATTGTGACAAACGATATTGGAGATTTGTCTACAATTAGATAAGAGATTTATTGTAAGTAGCTTTAACAAGAACTAATATACCATTAACATTTTCTAATTTTTTAAATTAACACTCCAAAAATGAAATGGACTAATTGCTTATTATACCATAAAGGTATGCAAGGAAACATTTTAGTTCATACACTGCGCGAATATAAAATAGGAGTTAATTTCTTTTAACGCTACTCCCTTAACTTCGGGCTTGATTGTTAAACTATTAAAATAATAAATAGAATACTTTTATAGAAATTAATGTTAAAATCATAGGTGACGCGTTAAAAAATGTAATCAAAATAATTATTTTGTTTGCTGAGAACGATTCATATAAACATTATATAAACAAGGATAACCAGAATATCAATACATTAAAACGAAAGATCAAAGAACCATCTACTCTAATTAATTCCGACTAAAGTTATTGAGTCTTGATATATATTTATTTAACTTACTTATATGCTCCAGAATTGTCAGGAATCCAACGTCCAGATTGGTCGTATCTGCTGGGATTGTAACGGCCGGGATCATATCTGCCTGGGTCGTATCGACCTGCGTTGTAACGGCCAGCATCGTACCGTCCGGGTTCGTAGCGGCCTGGGTTGTAACGACCAGCTAGATCAGAAGGGGTTGTGTACCTCGGGAAATTGTAATAACGTGAAGGATTATATCTGGGTGTCGTCGAGATGAACTGGAATGGCGAGATACTGAAAACCAAAATCATATGTACATTATAATGCATACAAGAATAAATTCATATACTTAGGCTATTAATATAAACCGGTAAGTTCCGCAAGAAATCCGTGGCCTTCCGCAGTGTACTTAGGATGACCACCGAGGTTTTAAAGGATATAAATCCCAAATAATCCTGACTTTCCTCCAGTAGCATGGTATCTTTCAAATATTTTCCGCCGACAAATCATAAAAAGAACCATTAATAAAACTTTAAATATAAATAATAATCTATAAAAGTACATACCTTGAAATCTCCGCCGCAAACGCGACTGTTACAGTCAAACATAGCACCTGATATAAAAAAAAATATTTCAAAGTTAACTATAATATAATTTACATACTACATTTTAGACTAGATAAGGTTGCAATGCAATAAAATATTTTAAGACACGGTTCAAATTAACATAATGGACTCTATAAAACATCGTTTTATGGTATCTTAAAAATTTACATATTATTTAGATCACTTTATCAAACGTATTAACATTGCTGTATAATACAAACCAAAACGCTCCGCATTGCTGTAGCAAGCTTTACTCGTACCACTTCAATGTGCTCTCTGAAAAAATCGATGTCTATATATACGTTTTTTTCACCGACATCTCTTTAAGGCTTCTTCTCTCTTCGTCTTATCCATCTCATTCATAATGTGTAAACAAGCAATATTATTCACTGACAGAGATTCCCAATCTACATCTTACTAAGTACAATCTCTCTATGTCATGTACGTATATGCCGTAAGCTAAATTTTTCTAATATTTTCTTAATATTCTGGAAGATGCCGAATTTAGTCAGGGAAAACAAAAACAGGAATATGAATAAAAATTGTTCACAGATTTCATATATTACGGGAACCTCCATATCGTAACTTGCAGGTTATAATGAATTATATAATTAAAATTGAACAATCCACAAATGTTATTCACAATATAATTGTATATAACAACTTTTAGTTATCATATAATTTAATATACATTTATTTTAAAGTTCTTTTCTCTGACAGTTTGAGAACCTTACCAATTGACGACGTCATAAAAGGCAGATTCTTAAGTTGCACACATGGAAAGCGACCGACTTGAATTTCACGCACACATTTAATATTTGTGTAAATAATACGCGGATAAAACATTAATTAATTAGTATTTTATTAAAAATTATACACCAAATTCCATTAGTGATCCATTAATTGATCTATTTCGATTTTGTATAGTTCACCGCATGGTATTTCATCTTGTTTCGTTTCTTAATTTTCGCAGAATATTTACGATATATGTAATATATCTTTTATAACCATGTATAGATGAATACATTTTTTTAGCTTTTGTTGTTTATTTAATTAATTTACCAACAGACTTTAGTTTTAATTTTACAAAATACTTCGCGGGTGTGCAGTCCGTTCATCAAAAACACAATATTTTCGTCCATAGTGCAAATAGGTTATTGTTTGTTTGTTTTTTTTACTTCATTAATTGTCAACACAACTACAATCTAGGTTTTTTTTTTAATAACAATGAAAAAAATATTAAGTATTGTTTTTCCAAAATAAACTTTGCAATTGCTAAAGTTTTCAATATACGTCATATAATTGTTTCAGTTATTTAGTAAAAAAATAAATTCATTTAATTTCTGTACCACCTGTAGTTATGTAATAAATATATATAAATATGAACATTTTTATGTATGTATTTACATATATATGTACGTATACAATGTAGTAATGAAAAATATTTAAATATAAAAAAACAGATCTACTTTAATTAAAGAGGAGGACCTCAATTGGCTAATTGGTAGGTAAGATCTAACAACTCTTACTACACCCTGTGTAGAAAACTTTAATAATGTTTAACGAGGTAATACGTAAAGTAAAAAGAAACCCAGAATTGAGAGTTATCTTGTATTCTTACAGCATTTAGTCGTCTTTCAGAACCTGCGTTTTCGTTTTATTTTTTACTAAAACATAGATAACAATAAAGAGAAATGTTACTTCGGAGGTTTAGGGGACAGTGAAGATCCTATTTTCTTTTCTATTAGATGCTGCTTAACTGAAAGTATAAAATAAATGACTCAACCAAAGATTCCAATTGAAAAGCGTTTTCGCTGTTATATATGGACGAGATCTATTTAAGACGTTTTCCGCGTTTTGTAGTTTTATTTATAAAAAATATTGATGATTTAGTGCAAAATACTTTAAAAAGTAATATCATTAACAAGCATAAAATCCTTGCTAAAGTAATAAAATCGAACATTGTGAAAATATTTTTTGTCTTCGGTTATATCATCCACAAGATAAACGTCCTATGAGTCTCGTAGCTTCAAATAATAAAAATGTGGATATAATTATAAACATTATTCTGCTAAATTATTAATACTTGAAGAATAATTAAGCACCTTATTACGACTCTCTTATCTGAAAAATTCAAACTATGTAAAGTTATCGAAGTATTTTACTTATAAATTGATTTCAATTTAAAAATAAACATTTATCGTTAATGAGGAAGTAAACAAATCTTCACCTACAAAAAGATTACCAAAAGATAAAACATGACATTTAAAACATACATATATTAGTTTTTAGTTGTATGGGCGCGGTTTTACCTTTGAAATAAAACAGTTATATAACGCTGCATCGGAAGGTGTGAAAAAGTCCTAAGAAAATATAATGTCACGGACAATCCGGGCTATAACTTCAAATGTCTCATAAACATATATGTAGATATATTAAACACATATATAATTGATTGTCTGTCTGTAAATGAGGTTCATTTAAAGTATAACATTTTTATTGGAAATACGGAATTTATAAAATATTCTGAAACTAAAGAATTCAAAAATATTACAGTATATATATACATCGTCTCAGGCGTCGTTTTATATATTATACACAGGAAGAAAATGAATTATAATAAGGAACTGCTAAGGAAGATGTTGGTAAACATGTATGTTTCTTGTACATTATACCTTGAATATTATTATTTCGTTATTAATTGATAATAAAGCAGATACATTATTAATTTACATAGAGACTGAAGTAACACGCAATGTGATTTTTAAGTAGAAAACAAATAAAACATTCATTTTATTAACACGTAAATGATGCTCTTCAAGTATTCTGTGATAAGAAATTAACATTTTATAAAGCTTGTAAAACTCTTGCATTTAGTTCCGAGTCCGAAGAATTCATATATACATAAATATTTATATTCATATATATGAAACCTTAAATTCATGTTACCGACTTGTTCAGAATGTCAATACTTTAAAATTTTAACATGCCTTTAAAACTTTAATAAAAATAAATGTTTGTGAATATGTTTAATCATAAATATATATTTAAATCGATTTTTAAGATAAATTATGCAGTTTAAGATAAATAACGAAGTATCTATCAATTATTCAAGCCACGAATCTGTTTATTTTTATATTGTAATAAGATTTGTTGTAGCATAAGTTGACTTATTCCAGTCGCACGCTGGTGTGAGACGACTTAATTCCCCTTCTATTAGGGCGGCCTATGTCGAACAGTTGACGAATATCCCCTGATGACAATACATTGACTAATGCGATCTAGGGATGTAGGAGGTCCTATACAACAAACACCTCACGAGACCCAAACCAAACCTTATCAGGTCGTGCACCCTCCTAATCAACCAATAAGGCTCTGACTCCCCATCAACCCACATTGGGCCAGCATGATGGGAGACGGTCTAAATTACCACACTATTACGTGAGGCCTATGTCTAGCAGTGAACGTCTATTATCTGATGAAGGAGATCTACAGCTTTCAATACTTCTAGGCCTTAGCGAAAACTTGCAGCGGTCAGAGTTAACTTATGTAGATGTACTTATACAATTACACAGGATTTCCTAATTTAACTCCAGAATCACATGTGGAATTCGCTTGGTGGATAGATCTAGATGGATAGATAGATCCATTCTCCTGACAAACTCTTCTCCTCTCCATCATATTGTAAATCTGCTGCTATAACAGCATTTCTCCGCTCATCTGTCTATACATGAGATACAAATTACAGTTTCACAGTGTGAAATGAAGACGAACAAAATAAAAAGTTATTATTACTAAATTTAACATTAAATATTACAACACAAGGTTCTTTATAACCATAACTACATTGATTTATATACTTAAGGACAGTCAATAAGCAGTTATATAGAAACAGAGAAAGTGCCTGAATTTTTAATTGATTTGTTTTATGTTGAATAGTTGCATAATATTTGCAAATTTAAACGAACAGGCGCACCAAAAATAAAATTTTAAATCTGAACTATCTGATGCAATCTATTATTATCATCACATATTTCACAGTAAATTTAGTCTATATTGATGATAATAATCAGTAAAGTTTTTACTATATAATTATTACAATAAGTAGTTAATTATGTTGTTATGTAAGTAAGTAGAATTATGTAGTTATAAATTACTACATAATTCGTCAAGTGTCATAAACATTTTCCAAAAAAGATTTGAACACTTTTAAAACAGAAATGTTATTTTTCACTTTCGTTTTTATTAATATTTTTTATAATTATTAATTGTAGGCGAAGCTAAATTATTTTCATATACTACATTTTATATTGTAAACGAGTCGAATATATTGTTAACAATATCTTGCCCCATTATTTTTTATTTAATTAATCAAATTTACATTATTTGTGCATCTTTAATAAGACTTGATTTACACGTGTAATACGCACTTAACAGTGTGCATAAAATAAATATTAATAAAGCTTATTATTTCAAAGCTAAATGTAAATTAGTCGCAGAATCTTTAGTCGTGTTTCAAAGAAGGTTTCCACATTTTAACAAATAGATTATACTAAAGGTTACAAAAGGAGGTAAAGGAACGCCTAATTATATTTTATTACAAGGATATTAGATAATATTCATCATACAGTTACCAGTTTTACCAGTCCAACTAAAATGCCTGTTATGGATTAATT
Source organism: Pachliopta kotzebuea (assembly GCA_018246255.1). Lineage (NCBI taxonomy): Eukaryota > Metazoa > Arthropoda > Insecta > Lepidoptera > Papilionidae > Pachliopta > Pachliopta kotzebuea. The sequence continues at coordinate 6,376 of DWLS01000774.1, forward strand.
TCTATTCAATATCATGCTTATTAATGTCGGACTATCACTTTTGATCAGGATGTACTCATACTATAATTTATTCAAAATTAGATACATAATTAAAAATTAAATTAAATTGAAGCTTAGTTACTTCATTTAAAAATAAATGATCTATCAAAATATTACGACAAAGAGCGTAATAAAATGAATACTATTTATATTATAAAATTATATCTTTCATCTTTCGGAAGCTTGTTCAATTTCCTTATTATTATCAATGTTGGAGTACGGGGTGCCAGAGTATGACTACTTCCGGATAATATTGTTTAACGAGATAACATCTGAAGTTCTTCTAATAAATTTTTGAGAAATTAATTTAATAAAATATTATAATTTTGTCAAAGCTTATCCTATAATTATTATAGAAAATTCGTTAAAGTTTACTTGCTTGAAAATGTTTGTTTCACAAAATTTAAGTAAAAAAATAACGTAAGTAATGTGACATATCTTTTATTGTTACATCTATAATAATTATTGGTTATATTTGCAGCTGAGTCTTATGCAACGAATTGTTTGTTTTCGTGAAAAGTCTTAACCGATCTATAAACCAACATGTAACAGAAAAGGTAACAAAAGTATATTTTATTAAATAACTGTGAGCTATTAATAAAGACTATAAATAAAATAACTTTTTTATTAATATAGCACATGTTTAAGAAAATGAAGTTTTTTTTGAAGAGTAGTATAAATATATATTTTTTTAAGAATAGTAAAGAAAGCATTAAAGATTTTAGCAGTATTTGAAATTTAACTTTGAAACAAAAACAAAAAGCATTATAGGTTGGTGTTCGATCCTTTTACTAACACTTAAAAACTAAACCAATGCTTAATATTAATTTGCGTAATAAAACGTCTTAATGAAACTAGTATTCAAACGTTTTATATGCAGGTAATAACTATTTTCTTTAAAAATATGTCTCTATATTTACATATACAAAATATTCCTAAACTCTAATCATAAAACCATAAATAAATTTATTAAGATTCAGTACCAGAATCAGTCTTAATGATTCGCTGTATATACATTTGTATTGCATACCAGCAAATTACGCTTATTATTAAAAATAATAATTAAGACTAAAAAAATGCGTTCTTTTTAGGTAATCATGTAATATAGATAATAACGATATAATTTTTGGCATTATTTGACCTTTACCGCACCTTCTAATTGATATCTAAATAAGAAAATTCAGTTGGCTGTAACAACAACCATATTATTTAAACATGTACTAGAACAATATTATTATATTGAAAAGAATATTCATTCTTCCAGATTTGGCATTTAAACCAGTTGTCTTTTAGAATGTAATATACATAATAAATCTAACATTGTTTCACCAAACGACTTCTTAATTCATATGTACATTATTTGATTTGTCTTCCTATACTAGACTTTTTTAACGTCTATGTATTATATATAAGGAATGTAAAAATAGATCAAGAATTCAACCTCTTTGTCGGTATGTATGTTAAAAAATGTTAATACAAGTATAGCCCTTTACAGTTATATTTTATTACTTGACAAAAAAAACAATCGAGTAGGTAAAGTCATGGCAAAAGCTTGTTTGTAGACACATAGATAAATCTTCATTCTTCATTTTAACATAAAATTTTCTTTAAAACCAGTTGATTCAGTTACAGTTCCATAATAATGTCATATTAAAATATTTGCTTCTCATGTATTAATTTAAGTTCAAGGTCTATGATGAATGCTTTTAATTGACTACAGAAGAAAATATGTCAGGAAGCGGATGCTATAAGTTATATAGATTTTATTAATTTATGTGTTAAAATAAATATCTTTTCAATATAGTAAGGAAACAGATAACATAGGAGATTTTACTTTCAATTTAATCTTGGATTATTTCCTACCATACAAACCTTTTATTGGTATACTGTAAAGAAAACTCGTTAAAGTTATAAATGAAATAATCAGACAGGAAAATGTTATAATTTCTGCTCATTTAAAATTGGAACTACTAGACTAACTGTAAAAAAACACTTTTTTTTTCTTTGCAATAATTTCTAATATAACTTGATAATATTCTATCAACTAATGATTTGGGGAATTTTAGAGGTTCAGAATAAACCACGCGTATCAGTTTTTTGAAAACTAGACAAATCACTGACATAAGGTTGACATTACCTTAAAGGATTCGACAATTCTTTTATTTTAAATGTAAAATATGAAAACCAATATAGCACGCCATTAATTTTAGTTACAAACTTTGTATTTATATATCCCCTCAATCAATTTATACGTGAGCATTGACATAAGATATTAAAAACGGGTTAGAGCTTAATCCTATTTGTATATCAATAAAGAACTTTAAAAGGAGCCGCTTAATTAACCTCGAATAATTAAAACCTTAAAGAGTTTGTACAAAAACCTGTTCAGCTTCATCTACGTTCTTTTGCTTAGGTTTATAGAGAGAAGTAATAATACTGTACTTGAATCGTAAGGTTAGTGTAGTATCCTTCACTTATATATTATAAATGTTAGATAATAAATATTATATAATATAACTATAAACATGTAATATTTACAAAAAAAAATATTGCCTAAAACGTATTTATGATATAGTAATTCTTTTATAATGTCAGTCGAATAACATCCACTGCTGGACTAGACCTCCCTCAATGATGCCCACGCCGAAGAGTTCTTTACAAATCATTTAGTGTACGCGTCTCTCTTACAATACCAATACCTTTCCATATTCCTGATTAGCATTAAATTTTTCAAACAGATTCATCTATTCCGTAAATTTCATCTCCAGATTTATGTATTTTAAGATTATATATTTTTCTATGAAGCATAAATACTATGACAATTCAAAACATTTCGTACCGTTTTGTTTTAAAATGAATATACATTTTTACCTTGTATAAAACTAAGACATTTCTTATTTGTGAATTATGGGCGTAAGGATAAAAAAATTAATTCTAATTATAATTTATTACAACAAAATATGAAACCGGTATGAATTTCGCTATTTTCATTTTACATACAATTTTTTTTTATTTTATACAACGATATACTATGGCGTATACCAATCCATCACAGTAACCATCATTATAACTGCGGGTCACGGACGATATTTAACCAACCTCTTCGTTCTGGTCAATCAGAAAACTTTATAAAAACTTGTCTATACACACTTTTATAGATAAAACTATGAAATATATATTATATTTCATTTTAATAAATATAAAGATTTTTTTTTGTTTTTGTCTATCGAGTAATGTTTTCTTTTTAGATTTCGATAAAAATTCTAAAAGTCGTCATTAATTTTTACAACAATAGTATAATAATAACAATAAATTAAAAAAAAATACTATTCTCATAGAATTACTTCGTCATAGCTTTGCTTCATAACTTTTTAAGTTTTCTTTAAAAAATTGTATATTATTAATATACCACGTTAAAGAATAATGTTTTGTGCTAAAGTAAACAAAGCTAGGTGTATTAGTTAATTGGTAGATACTTTTACTTCTGGAATTATCATTATGTATAATCTGTTGCTGTCTGCTGTTGTTGTTGATTTGCTAAGTATAATAACATCTTCGTAATATCAAAGTTAGCACTAAATCACAAATTCTAAAAATAGATTAAAAATATCATTTTCTTCAAAACAATAGTATATTAAGCAAATAAAATTTCTGATTATGTCAGAAGTACACTTTGTCGCCAGTAGGACTATGCCGGAGAATAAAAGAAACAGCAGCTCAGAGGTGACTCAAAGACGCATGAGTTTATTCCTCACCCGGATGGAAATTCCGATGAAGGAAATCATCGCCAAGAATCCGTAATATTATAAAAACTACTATTTTCAAGGACATACGACATCCGCTAACTTGCAATAGGCCTACTAGCTTTGTGAACTATGGTTTTCTCTCTTCTTTGCTATATCCCAGCCGCAGCAACATGAAGCACGGTTTCTATTATCTTACGTGTTTAATATATTCCGTAAAAAAACTAAACTGAGTAGGAAAAATTGTTCACGTTTTTTTTTTAAAGTTCCGATATTTATAATTATGAAGAAACAAAACAGGAAATCGTTAAAAGATCCGTCTAAGTCATATCTTCAAGGTGTACGTCTATAGTGTATTTATGAGTAAAGGTATAATATGGAAGATGACTACAGCCAAAGGCCTCTAGAACGGGTTTCTTTAGTCTAAATGTCAGCATTTATTATTACCACTACCACTAATAGGTCAGTTGGGTCAAGCAGAATAACGTCGGCACTCACAGATCAAGATGGCTCTTGAATGCCGCGTATTTCCACGTTATATATAATCTATTTTATTACTGTTTAGTAAGTACTTTTTAAGTACATTACTTTTTTTTAAAGTTTATCATATTTAAGTAGTTTTATTTTTTACACCACCTATTTCGACTATATAAATAATTGGAACAAAAACTTCAAATTTCAACAATAATATAAGAATACTACTCGTGTTGAACAGTTTTCATGTATTTATATTATGTATTTATAAATTTATAAGCATAAGCCTTTGCTTCAGGTCTTTAAATTGCTTGCATACTACAATATACTTACTATTATACTTACTATTATACAATATTTTGCTGTGTACTGTTGTGTTATTCCAGTTAAGCAGTCAGTCATATTCAAAGATTAATGTTCCTGTTTAAATGACGCTGTAACTGTTGAAATTATCAATTTTACTAAGTTTTAGACTATATGATATCCGTAATGTCGAGGCCTGGGTAGCGTTTCAGCTTTCAGAGTCCGGATTCGCGAGTTCTGGGACCGATGAAACCTTCGCGGCCATAATAGTGGCCGAAGGCATTAAACTTCATACGAAAAGAAAACCAGGATAGCGCCACTGTATGAGTGGAGAGCATCGCATGTTGCGAGACTATGCAAACAATATACTCATTTCAGCTCTTTATATAACGAAAAATAATCCAAAAAAATGTCTTTTTAATTTTCTTAAACTTAACGCCATCTTTTAAAATTTTGTGGATATGTCAAAAAAATTAACAAAGTTTTTTAAAAAAGCTCCTATTTCGCTTCTCTATTTTATAGTTTTATCATTTGACTCATAGATGGAGACTTTTCAAATATAGCCTGTTCATGTTTAGTGATATGAATATGTGATTTTCATCATGTATATAAGAAAATTTTGTTAGAAGTTCACAAAAAATTTAATTTTCTAGATAATTATGCTATATTTCTTGTTCATATTAATTTTGCATTAAAAAAGAACGATTTTCTCGAATTGAATTTCGTTACCAGGAATTTTCTTAAAAATTATATATAGTAGTACAGTATTAATAACAAAAAACACTTGAAGTACTAAAAAAGTATTTACATTAAATATAAAAACTGTCCTTAAGATACATTGTCACATAAACAAATACGATTATAAAAATAAAAAGTTATATAAAAAATTAGCACTGAATAGTGATGATCTTCACAGAGCGTGTTTATTCTTGATTGTTATAATCTTAGGTGTTTACTTCCTGCGGCTTTCGGGTTGTGGAGGAGCAGTAGCAAGGAAGTCTAGAGCACGCTGGATCGCTTCAGGGATTGGGAGGGTTGTTGGGAGGTGAGCACCTTGCGGCTGGAATCCATTTTCATTTGCGATATAAGTTAACTGTATGTTACCACCTTCCTCGCTGGGGTATTGAAATTGACCTTGTACTTCAAGCGCTGGCTCCTCGGCACCAATATTCTTCAAAGCTCCCTTCTCTTCGGCTGATATACCGTTTCCAGTTTCATATGAATATTGATATGAGCCGTCCGGGTTAATCTGACTATCTTGACGCACAATAGGAATCGGCTCAGTGGGTCCTTGAGGAGCGGCGATGGCAAGAGCCAGGAGGGATAATGCGACCTGAAACGAAATTTGTTTGAGTGTTATACTTTGTGCAATATAGACGACCGCCATTTTTATAGACTGTAAACTGTGTTTTTTTGAATAAAAAAGAATAAATATGACATTAGTTTTGCCTTTAAAAATTAAATGTCATAAAGAATTTATAGTAATCTTTTTCACTTATACACTATAATAATTTTCAATTAAATTTTATCACAACACAAACACTCACAATGGTTTTCATGTTGGTTATAGAATGTCGGTGGAGGCACTAGACGATGTTGGTCTAAGAGAGCCATATCCGTATATATATACGGGTGGGTTACTGCGCTGTTTACCACCACTGGGTAGGATTGCACCATATGACATGTTACAATACGTTCGACAGATGTTTGTGCGCTTATACCATTGCCTTTTAAATATAAAAATAATATTTTATTATACAAATTATATACCAGTTGATGGATTGTAAATTTTTTTCAAAAGTAACATAAAGGAATAAATTTCTTTTTGACACAAAAAATGAATCTCACCATCTGAGGCTGCCTTTAGTTTGTTTGGTACTCTGCCGGGTAGAGACAGAGTTTTTTTTTTCATCTTCGCTATTTATCTTTTTTTTTTGTTTTCCTCTGGTTCAAATTAGGTTTAGTTTTTTTCATCCCCGTTAAATTTATATTAAATTGTGTAATGTTCTTATTGTGCAATGAAATAAGTTAGAAAAAGCTGATAAATTTGTTCCAATGATTAAGTTAATTTTAATTTCATGAAAGCTTCAGTAAAGTATTTATTATTAATAGTGTATAATATTGTTCATAAGTAGTTCCTTACACCTAACTCACCTATTTTCTTAAAAACGTGTAAAAATTTCTCAAAATTTATTTTATGTGCACAAACAGTACACATTATAACTAAATAAGTTAAGAGACGCACATTACCGCGCGGTGTCACACGGCGCTAAGAATTTATTGATATATTGTTGATTGTTTTTTGCTTGCGTTTAAATTGATGGGAAAATTAGCATTTATAAAATAGCCATAGTAGTTTTAAAATCCTATTTGATAAGTTAACACTGTTATTAGATACCTAGTATTTGCGTAACATTTTTCGTAATACATCTAAAATGTATTTTACTGTATATATAAAGATTAAAAAAGATTATTTATATGCACTAATGCTTATGATAGAAATGAGTGTATACGTGTAAATGAATAATGCACATAAACTTTATGAAAGACCTTGTATCAACGTACTTCATCAGATTTATTTGATTTCGATATAACGTAAAATATTTTTTTAAATTTTTTATTTTAAACAAACATACCGTTTTTGGGATTATTGATAGCAAGTATTCGTCACAGTCAAATTGCAAGGAAAAATTTGCATACAATTTTAAAATGATGTAACCAGTTTCGGTAAACTATTTCTTTTTTTACTATTTTACAGGTTATAAGAGTCAATGATTAATAATATATGTTACTGGTATTAAATAAAATATTACGCACAAGTTTACAGATACTTTATAAACTAATAATAACAGGGAAGTTCACACTTTGTTACCGCTAAAGAATATTATAATATAATTCGATAGTAGATCTATGTACCCAATCGACGTTCGCAGGTCGATTTGTCTGTTTTTTAATATCGAAATAATGATGATGATGGTCACAAAAACTGTCTAAAAGGTATAGAACAGCGATATACAAATTTTTTACACTAGGTCTAAATAAACCCAAATTATAAGGTAAGCATTATGAAGAAACCTTGATTCGGACATGTTTTCGTTATAATTTATTTTTAATGTTTTCCTTTATGGTTAAAAGTAAAGAGGATCACGTAAATTTATTAAATAGGACCCTTGTTAAATCGTCGGTCATAAGATATAACAAATTTTAAGGTTTATCAGGCGTTTGGTCGTATTGTCGTCATCGTCATTATCATAGAAAACAAAAGATTCTGGACAGTCATCCTCAGAAGAGTGCAAGTTGCTATCTAACTTTATAAAGTTGTTAGTTATAAAAGAGTGCATGAATAACCGCAATAGTGTATGTCTCCAGTTAAAGCTTCCGAGTTAAATAATAAATGATATTGTACATGCCAATTTTTATTCTTTCAGGTCCTAATAGATTCAAATATCAGTTCTGAAGGAATTTATACCTTCCTGTTTTCGTATACCTATAGGTTCGAAAAGTAACATCTTATATTCATCCTTTTGTCTTATTCAATTCTTAGGTAGTTTTTACTTGCGTCATTATAATGCTGGTGGTAGGGGTCTCTGTCTCCGGAGACCATTGATACAGGTAATACCGCAGCTCCTGTTTCTGCAGCTAAACAGAAGCGTACAAACATTACTGTGTTTAAACATCGTTGTAAGCTAGTGAAATTACTGCAGTAACGAGAATTGACATGTTATGTTTCAAGACGACATGCTCAATGTGATGCAAATCATTCTCACCATCAAGAAAACGATTTGCATGTCGTATAAAATAAATAAAAAAAATAAACTATTGCCTCTCTCATAATTAATAACAACTACGCAACATTTATTACCTTGAATCAAAGTGTAATTATATTGAAATCTAACAAGAAAGGTTGGAATTAACAAGCTTCGGGTGAAGCACGCGATCTCCGATCAAGAATATATGATGTGTGCGTAAGTTCTCTATTGTCGGAACCCGTCTAGTTACTGAAATTGTAACTTCTAGGTATGAAACGGTTGTGGAGAGTTCAGCTCCAACCCTTCCCTTTTTTATATTTATAATCCTTTTATTTATTATAAATTAAACACAGGTTATTAAACCTGGCATTAGCCAATGCTGTTAAAACTGCGTTAATGTGGTATGCGTAAACAATCGTATTTTGAGAGACCAACACGAAGGTGGTGACTAGACAAGATAATTCGAAAAAACCATATTATCAAACTCTACAATTTTTTGTCTCGAAATCATATCAGGGATCTTCGTGGTAGAAGACAAGCGGTTAGTCTCTGTGCCACAAAAGCAAACAGGCACAGTATAATATAATATAAAAGATAATAGAGAGGTTACCTTTTCCTAGAAATTATTTCCTATTACATCTTGCCTAATAAGAAAGATAGGGAGGATATTTGTTACGGTCTCCTAAACCTTAAACATAACTTTAATCATTTGTGATATATGAGACCTAATCAAAAAGGGTATATGATTTTTAATTTTAATGTTTCAAATTCTCTTCCTCAATTCTCAAAATTTCCCACAAATATTATTCAACACGCTTAAATTTATAATGAAACTTAAAGTAATGAAAATTAAACAAGACTATTAATTATTTTGACATAGCAAAGAATGTTTATTTCAGAAAATATATACTAAGAAAGAAAAATAATAACCAAAATATAAAACGTTTATTACAAAGTAAATTTTTACATTATATACTGTACCATGAGAAACATACAAATGCATTTGCAATAACTTAACACATACAATACATTCATCTAAAGAAACTTCACGGTGCTAATTGAATGTTGAAGGTTGTAGAAAGATACGCTAGATGATGATTACAAAATAAATATACATAAAAACGCTTAATAAAAAAAATGTGTTTGTGCAACAAAAATTATTCTTTTTAGTTATACCTCACTTATATTTCACTTAGTACATATATTAATCAAAATAGTTTCTTTACATTAATGTTCAGTTTCGAACGCAATATACAGTCTGTGTCTTTGTCTTACACGTTTCCCCCAAATATATTTTGTTTAACACATAAATGATATTATAATATCAAAACAAGCTTTCTATAATACCTGAGCAGCAAAATATTTAAAAAAATTTAAGTAAGTAATCGTTATTACTTAACAAACTTTTTTGATATTTGCTTTCTAAATAATCGCCACGTCACCACAAAAATAATAATTAAAAAATATTAAAAGAAACTCTTTGATCTAGCAGATACATAATAAAACCGTCTTTTTTACAAACTTTAACTATATTACGAACTAATGTACAAATACTACTAAAGGATATGGCGGTTTAGATTATTAAAAGAAAACATTTGAAATTTTAATTAAATTGAAAATTTTACGTTGAACAGACCACGATCATTTAAGCTTTTCTTTATTTTCACATGATGTTCACGTAACAGAAAGGTCAAAAAAGTTAAAGAGTGCTCGTCCGGGACATGTTGGTTCTCGCATGTTGATGGCCGATATACAGTAGAGCAGTTATGGTGCGAATTTGGAACGAAAATGGGACCTAACCAGGCGGATTCGAAATACCAAAACCAAACGATGGAACTCCGTGTTACCAATGATAATGTTAATCGCTGCACTACAAATGCACATAATAAAAACAACACATGTCATAGATTTTAATGTTATCCTTCAATTACATTGCTCACATGTTGATCACTCTTGATTTTTATTATTGACTAGCTGACACCCGCGGACTTTGTTCCATCAGTAACAATATATATCTGCTAATGAACTTCAGGTTCATCTAGTAGGAAGACAAAAAACTGAGTAATTGAAAACATTCTCCATAAAAAATATTTTTTGTGTATATTGTGACTTAACAATTTACACCATCTAATTTGGCTAGTGAAAATTGTGCCAAAAGCAATGTAACCGTTTCAGAAATTAGCAGACAAACTAACAGAAAAAGTATATTTTAAATACAAAGATTTCTTGTTGTTATACGTACTATTATAGAAAAAGTGATTGCTTTAATGTTCCTTACTTAAGCTTTATTGTTTTGACGTAACTTTGTTTTTCGGCATCTTTCATCATTTAGAGATGGCATTAATATTCTCAACTGTAACAAATCATGTTTACTTATTTATGATGATTATTTATGGAAGCTTTGATGTGTCATCATACCAAAATATCGATTTCTATTAATTGCTTTCGTTTTCATCGATTACAATATTGATCGAATTATGTATAAATAACATAATCTTATTAAGTAAAAGAATTATACATTAAAAATTTTAAGAAATATATGTATAATTATATGTAATTAATGAATCATCATAGCTAAACCCTAAATTTTATTATTTACAAAAGCATTTCTGTTTCTATTTAACAAATATAAAAAAGTCTTTTTTGTTTAATAATATGTAAAATGTTCATCTTATAACTATTATTTGATTATGTAAAATATACAAATTTAAAATGCTAATTAATTTCATCATTATACGCGTAAATAAATTAAAAGACGCACACGGCAAACATTACCAAATTTTATAAAATTTATGAACTAAATCACGCATAATTCATCTAATAATAAATATATAACATGAATTATAAATATTAAAATCTTACAATAAACCTCTTGTTATGCTATTTTTGCTTTTCTGTATGATTAAATGAGAGAAAGTTTTAAATAAATACAGATTTTTTTTTAAATTACACAGAAATTTAATCCTGTGTTTTTTTTACATACTCCAGAAAAAAAAACTTTTAAAATTTATTCAGCCTAAACATATGTTGAATCTTAGTTTTTCAAACAAGTAACGATTATTTGCTAATTATGATTGAATTTAATTATCCATGGATGTAGACATAAAAACAAAACGTGATATGGCCTAAACCCCATTTAATACTTTTATGATATGTAAATATTAGTAATGGTTTATTAATTTGTTCATAACTGGCATAATGGTACATTGTAACATTTTTTTTTAAATAAGTCAATTCATTTTTGTATGTACGGATAATTAATCAATAATACTAATACAAATATCTTTTCATTCAACAAATAACCAAAATCAAAAATGTTTAAAAGTTACATGAAAAAATATTATTGTCGATCATATTTAAACGAAGTTATTTATTTCTTTAAAATATTTTTTTTATAATTAATAGTAACGTAATACATTTTTGCGCAATATAATTTTCAAAGGAATCGTTTTTCTCGCGCAATATTAATATCTTGAAGTGATTGCTAATCAAGCTATTTAATAGTGTTATATTACGTTATGACATTAAATTGTTATGTTTACGTAAAATCAAAATGTTACTTTAACGATATTCATTTGCATATTTATTTGTGTGTTTAAAACTTTGAAGGAAACTACTGATTGACTTTCAGGGAATGTGGACTAGAAACATTTGCCACTGTAACGTTTATTCTAACTTGTATTGCCATTATTACGTGTTGTCTAAATCTCTTTAAATTAAATTACAGAATTACTTAAAGCGTTTTTTTTTAATTTATCATTCATAGATGCTTTTAAAAAAACTCTCTTCACGGTGTGTATGTCTATCGTATTTTGTCAAATATTTCTTTTTTCCTTATATCTACTTGAAAGTATTTATAACAAGAATGTTTTCATAAATCTAAAAATAAAAGCATGTAATAAATAAAATCCAAGTATTTTTATAAAAATTATTATATAAACAATTTGTTTACATTACAAAAGTAAAAAACGAGTGACGCATGGATAATACTGTATTACAGAAAGATAGCAGTTCCTCCGGGTAAGCCACAAATGGCCCTTACAATAAAAATTATTTTGGCAATTTTTGTAACGTTAAATTATTAATCTGTTATAAAAAAAATTAATTGGCTTGAGGAGGTGACGCAGTAGCGATAAAGGCAAGAGCACGCTGGATGGCTTCTGGTACTGGAGGAGCTGTGGGTAAATGAGCGCCCTGTGGCTGGAAACCATTCTCATCAGCCGTGTAGGATATCTGGATGTTCTGGCCATCATCACCAGGGTATTGGAACTGTCCTTGCACCTCCAAAGCTTCGACGTCTCCGACTTTCTTCAAATCACCTTTCTGATCAGCACTGATACCGTTGCCGGTTTCAAAGGAGTACTGATAGGAGCCGTCACCGTTAATCTGGCTATCTTGACGTATAATTGGAACAGGTTCGGGGGACGATTGAGGAGCAGCAAACCCCACAGCAATGAAAGCAGCAACCAAAGCCTGTAAATGAAAAAATAAATACTATCACTACCGAATATCACCTTTCACTATCTCTGTTCATCTGTCTGTCATATCCGGTGTTGATCTACGAAAATATATTTACAAATTCATAGACATTTAAACACTGTCCACATGATTAAACTTAATTATTTATAATATATCTCACAAAATCATCTCAACACTTAAACTCATAGATCACTTACAATTGACTTCATTATTGACTTAATTTGGAGTGGATATCTGAATCAGATAAAAATGTACTGAGTGACTGATGACATTAGATCCTAACAATTTGACTATTTATAGCAGAACTGATTTGCCCACCTCCCTGCATTTAGCAATTTCACAATTGATTGCGAAGTCGCAAATTCTATGAAATAAGTCAACAGTAAGTACATTACCTCGACTTGTATATGTCAACTCAGTACAGCAACGTAACGGTTGTCAACAAAACTAAAAGTATTTCCATTTGTTCACTTTAGACTCTACATAAATATTAGTCTTTACAACTACTAAAAAATATTTTCAATTTAACAAGCATTGATTGATCGCATCCACTGCGTTGAGGCAAAACGTAGACTGACACATGTACTAAATCTGACTTTGTCTACTTCAAAGAATATACGATTATAAAAACGGAAATAAGTCATAAATATTATGTTATTACCAAGACGATAGAAAATGTTTCTTAATGTACACAATAAATAATGCATTAATACTAAATATGGTTAGAAAAGTGAAGCACTAAGAAATAAATTGCACCGCAATATAAAGGTATCCATAAATTTTACAGGAATCTGAGCTAAATCTTTTTTATAATATAAATAGTCTTACAAAAAATATAAAAACGAGACGCGTGCATTATCCTTGTGGTGTATATACAGACAGGTTAGTAACTTCCTATCATAGTTATAAGCAGAAAAAAATTTAAGGATAACTTTTGAAAAAATTAAAAGTTTTCTCGGAAATTCAACGCTGTTTGTTATCAGGACGTAAGAAGGTTATTTATATGTTTGAATGAATAATTAAACTGAAAAAGGAGTACCTACTTTAGTTTTAATCAATTATTTGGTTTAAGGAACATCAATTTTGTACCTTAGCTATTCACACAGCAAACACATATTTTAACGTAATCACAGTATTGTAATTGTTGGTGGGTATAAAAATTTATATTTGTACTAAGTTCACATACAATTAAAATTCTCTTACCATCAATTTCATTCAAAATTGGTTTAAGAAAAAATTCCACGTCTGATTTTTATTATTATAAACACAGTACGTACGAACTATCTAAAATATTTACACAACTCCAACCAGTGACATATTCTGCTTACAATATTATGCAATATAATAATCACCCTCATGAATAGGTACTCAAACAACAAAAGATTTCACTCATATCTCTTATGTAAATCATATTGTAGGCAGTTTTAGTCAATAGAATGACTTCGGGCGGATTTTGCTAGCTGCATTAACATCATTTGTTCTGGGTTCTATGTAACTGAGTGATGTATAACTATGATAATGCGATGAAGTCATATGACGTTCTAAACACTGTCACTATTGTTGGAGAAGTTCCATGAGCCTGACCAGTATAGCCTAGACGAGAGATAATTATTACTGAAGCATTGCCATTTCATTTTGCAATGGGTTTAATTACATAAGAATTTATTTAATTTTACACATAATAATTTGGGTTTAAAAGCACTCACATAACCTTGACATGTTATTGCATGTTCAAAAGCTTGATTTTCCTTATGTGAATAATATTTAGGTGTCGAGTTTAAGGGACTTATGGCGAAGCGATGATCAAGCGACCTTGACACGCGGCGCAGGGAAAGTGAACCGACCGGTTGTTGAGCAAGATGGGTCGCCGCGTGTATTCTCTATCTGCAACAAACAGATGCCGCCTCGTCATACACCCGTCGTCTACAGTCCTTCACTTATAATAATGTTTTTAAATGTATCTTTAATATGTACCTCTATTGTACATCCTATAAACCAATGTCCACTGCTGAACAAAGGCCTCACGAAAACTTTCCCAACGCCGTTCGGACCTGCGAAAATCACTCTTCGGCAGTATGAAACGCAACAATTAAGTAATAAAGGAAGTACGTATATAATTTATTTAATAAGGAACACAAAAGTAATTATTGAAGTACAAACTTTTGTAATCAAAGGTTACAGTTTTACCTTTTAAAAGAAATCATTACTTTATTAGTAATTATAGTTAGAATATAATTTAAAATATGTGTATCTATATATATACATCCGTTTATTTATCTATGTATGTTTGTAAATATATGTATATACATAACTTTCTTAATAATATTATCAACTATCAACTTTTCTTATTGTACATTTACTGATAGTAGGTTTCTTTGGACAAAGACTGTTCAGCTATATTCCGCAGCTCCTATTTCTACCGACTTATAATAATGTGCCCACATTACTGGGTTGCGGTTTAAAAAGCGTTGTAGTTAGTGAAATTACTGGGATAACGAGACTTCACACCTTATGTCTCAAGGAGACGAGCGCAATGTAGTGATGTATATATCATCCTTATTGACATAAGTGATGACAATAAACAGTGAATTGAATTTAATTTGTTTTTATTTACTGAGATAAGAGCCATTAAACCACTTCTTTAGAAGTTTGAAGTACTTTTGACCAAACCACAAATTAAACTTCATCTGTTATAATCAAGGTCATCATACGTGAAGTAGGCAAATCCATGTATACAGAATGATTCTGCCAATCACACAAATTTGTTTACGTTCTACAAACAGGTAAAGTTGTAAACTTTTAGACCAAAAATTTTTAAGTCTAACGTAAAAATTTATTATAAAATATATCTTTATATTTCTTTTGTATAAAGTATATATACTTATTTAAGCGTCTTATTACCATAAAGCTTTAGTAAAGATATAATGAAGGTTAACACTCTTTAATAACTTTAATACAGTGTGAATGTAGGAACCATTTTTTTAAATGTTATTAGAGAAATGTCAAACACGTAGTTAAATAAATTATGGTATACTTGTTTTTACTTAAAAATAACTTACACGTGATCTAGAAAGCACTTTTATATCATTACAACGATTGCAAGTTATTACCATTTTCAGAAAATTATTAGAAAAAAAAAACAAGAAAATCAATCACAAATAGGCTATATTTTAAAACAGTACACTCACATTATCCATAATATTTTATTTATCATTATATTTACTTTAAACAAATATATTAATTGGTAATATTCAAGCCTCCATAGTCTTTATTTAAGAAATTAGTATTAATTTTACTGATGCTCAAAAATTCTCGTCTCTAGATTCTGCGGCGGTAAAGTAGCTAGATAGTCCAGAGCTTTTTGGATGTCCTGAGGAACTGGTGGAGGAGTAGGGAGATGAGCACCTTGTGGTTGAAAACCATTTTCGTCAGCTACGTATTTAAGTTGTATCACCTGAAAGACGAAAGCAGATAGTCATGAAGGTCAACAGAATATCGTCGTCATGTAGTTATTGGAAAGTTACTGAAATATAAAGAATTCAACAGTAAATAATCATTGGAAAATAGAGAGATTTTTAACGATTATTATTCCTTTGTTATAATAAAGGAGTTACAATAATAAACATATAATTTAAAAAAAAATGTAAATATATAAAAATTGCAGAATAACGAATTTTTTATTTTAAGTTATACACAAAACCTTCATTTATCCTTACACAATGTGTATAATTTGTATATAAGCTTTTTGCATTACGCTAGATAATGAGACGAAAATCCTTCGTAAACTAAAATTAAACGATGCGCTTACAGTTCTACGCTATTCTACATGACGTCTACTTATAAAAACGATCATTGTCGTAGAAATTATTGAAACTATTTAGACATGAAACCGTTTGTACATTACCTGGCCATCGGGTGCAGTGTACTGGTATTGTCCTTGAGCAATCTGTGCTTCCTGCTCTGGTACTCCAAGATTTTTCACGTAACCTAATTCTTCAGCCGCAATACCGTTACCAGTTTCGTAGCTAAAATTAAGTACACAAAAGATTTTATTATTTTACATAGTATTTACAATTTATATAATCGCTATAAAATTAAGATTTTTTTTACTCCCGACAAATTTCAACACTTGGAAACTTACGTGATTATTACATGTTTTAGGTCTCTGTTGCCGGAGACCTACTACATAGGTGCCACCGCAGTTCCTATTTCTATGGCCCAGACAATAATGTTTGCACAGTAATGTGCAAAAATTACTGTGTTCCGATTTGAAGGACGCTGTATAATAGTAAAATTACTGTGGAAATTTACACCTTACGTCTTAAGACCTCGAGCGCAATGTGATGCTGTGTATCATCTTAACAAGCGCCACGTTGTTATGAGCAGGCGTATCACTTACCATCAGATGAACGACTGGCTCATCTCGTCGCCTCCTCAAATAAAAAAAATTACAACTCGTGCAAATTTAACGCCTTATAATACGAAGTTAAATTTTCTTTCTCCAAACAGGTACTTATAATTGTTCCACTCTTAACCGAATCTTAACTTAAGTAAATGATTCCAAAAACAAGCTTCCGATCAAATAGTGCTTTCTTTCACGAAAAAAAAAACAATTTAGTTTAATTCAGCAAATTATTTAGTTAAGAAAAATTGCTGCTGTTGGTCAAACAAAATTGTTACTACTTTATATGGGCTAAGATTAATAGTACATAATACTTTTTTAAAACCATACGTAATGCTCGATATAGGTGTAATAAAATATTGTTATATTAAAAATATGATTAATGTGAAAAAAAACGCCTTATTGAACATAAAAACAGAAACTAACGCAAACGTAATGATTATCTATTAATAAGCACATTTACTGCAATTGATGACCGTGTGGTGTCTCGGTGTTTGCAATGTTTGTCCAAAATCACGGAACAATTAACTAAAGTTAGCGACAAGACTATGAAACAAGCAGAACACACCTTATACACGATCATACCCATACATCTTATGCTAAACCGTAATTATATTACAGAGTGGTACCTCAGAGTTTTTATTTTTAATAGTAACACATTGAAAAATACAATATAAAGTTTCCTGGCAAGATATGAAGAAGAAACCAATCAAAAATTTCTACTAGCAATGTGATGTTATCTACCGTAAAGATCACAGAATAGAGAAATACTTCATTAAATAATCGGTAAGTTAAATATAACTCTTCAAAGAATAATACGCCAAACAGGACAGTGAGATATGAAAATCGTAACGAAATACAATAGTTAATAAAAAGATTTATATGTTAAGAAGCGACGCACCTCCATTTGTAGGATCCATCGGGATTTTGAACATGTTCTTGTCTGATGATGGGAATTGGTTCTGTAGTGTAAAGCTGCTGCTGCTGGTACACAGGTTGCGGCTGAAAAGGCAGGAAACCGACATCAGCAGCCACCACGCCAATGACAACTGCCAGAACCACCTAATGCAACAGGAAATTCGTATTTACTAATTATTTTGCAACATTACAAAATCGATGTGTTTTAATTTAAATACCACAATTTTTCTACAGTGTTTGTCACTAATTTATGATATAGCTAATTTATATATATTTAATAATTAAACATAATAGGAGTTACTGTAACTCTACTGTGTTTTTCATTCGCCTGTTTTGATTATTAAGTTCTCATAAACATTTTTTTGTCAATAAACACACTTCACACTACTCAAATACGAATACGAGTATATAAAATTTTTAATAAGTATTAAACTGAATTTTTATGCTTACAAAAGTATTCATGTTGACTCAACACTGCAAGATGCAAGTTGAATCGAAACGCAGTGCAAGAGGTGGAATGATGCAGTTTGTGGTAACCCCCGGTATTTATACAAAAAAATTGCAGCAATTATACATTACACAAAACGGTCGTATATCGCTCCTGTCGGTTTTAATCAAAAGGATATATTTTATTGGATTTCATATTAAAATATTACAGCAAAGTTCACAGAAGATTCACCATCCCTTTCATTGATCACAGTTTTCGCTCGCTGTAATTAATCAACGATATAGAAAAAAACTTTGACTGTAACCAATAAAAAAGTATTAAAATTTTATTACCAATAATAAGCACACATTGTCAGTAGTTAGGGTTGTTAATAAGTTGATGTCGCTTAAATTAAAATATCTTTTCCTTTTGTATTAAATAACTTCGTGCCTCCAAACTGACAAGATACATTAAGGCAAATCAAAATTTAAATTTTCTATTTTGTTTTCGGTTTTTCTTTGTACCACATACTAATATGCATATAATGTATTTCACCTATATATAATACGTAGGTAATTATTTCACAAGTGAAAAAATGTTGGCCATTTGTAGCTATAATAATTTTACGGAATTACATTAAACGGCGACGTGGTGTCAAATTACATAATAAAAAGTCACCAAAATAACCTAAAGTAGTTAAAACATCAGCGCAGGCAGATCTCCAAAAACCAGTTGCAGGAATTCATACGTAACATACTCCAACAAGGTTTTTTAAAGAAAAAAATATTGATCTTACCTCATCAGAGCTGATACTTATACGACGACTTTTATATACTTTTTACCGTCGATATACATTTTATTAACATATTATGACACTTCGCCTACGTTAAAAATACATAAAACATAAAAAGACTAAGTATTCGTGGTAAATGATTAAGAGGATTTAGCGAAAATCACTATATATATACCATATATACATAACTCGATTAAATATTTTTTTACTAGGCCAGAGAACGAATAGACACTTTTTACTTATCCAGTTAAAAAAATCTAATTTCGTAATTACGTGATAAATGTCCAACTACATCAAGTTCAAGAATCATCATCATCAGCCAATAAACGCCTACTGCTGGTTATAGGCCTCTCCCAAAGATCTCCACTCCGATCAGTCCTTCGCTATCTGCATCCAGCGGATTCCCATTCGGAGGTTTAAGGATATTTCACTTTATTTTTGTGTTTTGTTAAAAAAATATTACCTATACGCATAAACGAAAATCTTCTTTTTTTATTTCTTGAAATTAAAAATTGCTATAATTTTATGAAACACTATGAAGGCATGTTTTGATTGATAATAAAAAAAACGCTACTAATCTTAAATAACACAATTTATAATTTTTTTGTCCAAGTAGATAAGAAAACTGTCAAACCATATTACAAACTAGTCTAGAGTTTAATGATAGTAATGAATAGCGTTGCTCAAACTATATAACTATTATTTACGTGTATTATATTTTAGTTTATAGTACATTCGTCGT
Source organism: Pachliopta kotzebuea (assembly GCA_018246255.1). Lineage (NCBI taxonomy): Eukaryota > Metazoa > Arthropoda > Insecta > Lepidoptera > Papilionidae > Pachliopta > Pachliopta kotzebuea. The sequence continues at coordinate 26,445 of DWLS01000774.1, forward strand.
TCATATTGTATTATTTCTTTAACATAATATAAACAAACAAAAAACTTATTAATTCTTCACTCTTTGTTTTAATTTATATCTTAATTTAATGACTCTTCATAAATAACATTTGAAATATAATAAGACTTATGTTCAAAAACTATAAAGGAACTATGGGTGAAAATTGATAAATGTTTTCTTTAT
>DWLS01000775.1:0-26600 GCA_018246255.1 Pachliopta kotzebuea
CCCCCCCCCCCCCCCCCCCCCCCCCCCCCCCCCCCCCCCCCCCCCCAACCACCCCCCCCCCCAACCCCCCAAAAAAAAAAAAAAAAAAAAAAAAAAAAAAAAAAAAAAAAAATGTATAATTAATAACAGTACGTCGCCTTCGTCTCATAGCTTAATTAAAAAAAGAAACATTAATGAAAGTTGGTAAACCAAAAAGGATTGTATTTAATCATAGTCATTGCTCATGGATAACAGCAAAACCTAGTTTGCAGCTTCAATATGTCAGCTAAATCATATCTTAAACATTTATATTCAATCCGACTTAATAAATTGTAAATAATGGTTGATTGTGTATAAAATATAACATTACTGCGTTCCGTTTTAAACGATTACTATATTTCAGTAATGAATTACAATCATAACGAATGTGTATAAACATAACAAGGAGGGTGCTAGGTTAATGCGCCTTGCCATCATCGACCACATCTTCACTTAACACCAGGTGGGATCGTGGTCAAGCATTAACCTATACATACGTAAAAAAAAAAAAAGTAGCCGACTTGAAAAATACAACATCCTAATAACATTATAGAAGTGTAACCACGGTCTTGTGAAGATTACATAGAAGCGCTAAGTATCAGTGAACAATACGAATAAATGATATAAATAATAGGCCCAAACTTATATAATGATTGAGATGAATCTTCGTAAACTATACCTGCAGTTAATGTTGATTAAAGTATTATGAATGACGGAATTTTAGTAAAATCAAAATCAAAAGTTTGGACACTTTAAATTTAGCTCTCCCGGATTCACAGTAGCAATATCCAGAAGTGATTGATCAGATATTAATGATTGTTATAAAAGATATAATACTTCACAATTTTGCACTAAAAAAAAATCACACAATCACTGTGATGCAAATAAATTAGTTCCGGCAATCGCGTCTTCATAATGTATGTAGGTCTCGTTACACCGTTCAAAATGAACACTTATGTTTCAATTTGAAAAACAAAGAAGCGGTCACCGGCTCAACTGTTTGCGACTTCTGTTATTTAAATATGAACTGGTTTTGCATAAAAAATAATCACTCGCTAAAACTGTAACAATTGTACAGCTGAAAAAAAACTTACCCGATTATGAAATATTACAAGACTTATTTGAAACGAGACAAGCTGTATATGTAAAAATTGAAGGCAAAGACAGATTAAAAAAACTAATTCTTAAAACGATTTCATTTACCAATACAAATAATGTTAGTAATTTTAAAAATCCATACGGATTAAGTTAATAAAATCTATCTAAAATTTCAATGATACAAGAAAACTAAATGTTAGCCAATAGAGTATCGAATATTTGTAGTATTATAGTCGTTATGTCTAATTATTCCGTGTACATTAAATTTCTGCTTGGATAAAGGTTAACTTGTTTTGACTAGACAAACCTTGACTATTTTACGGGTATGATTAAAAAAAACCATATTGAATTGCTTAAGTTCAGCACACCATGTTTTAAAATGATAAAGCAGATGTACCGAAGGATAACACTGTAAAACATCTAAAAGGCCATTGTAGTTAATTACAGAAAAAAAAGTATTTTTACTGATAAAGATTAATGCCACGATCCCACTTGGTTTTAAGTGGCAATGTGGTCTATGGTGGTAAAGCACATTAACCTAGCAAATACCTATTCACTCCTTTTTTGAAGACACCTACATCTTGGACGGGAACACAGACGCTGGCAAGTTGTTCCTTTCCTTAGCTGTTCTTATTAAAAATTAAATTGTTATTATAAAAAAATTGCCTTTGTTACTGAACCTATAAATTATCTAGAACAAAGAATCTGTGATATAGGTCAAAGTATTTATATGATTCATTATCATAACCATGGAGTAACGGCCGAGTCTTTCTTTGTCCGCTGAACCTTTCCAGCAAGATCACCGAACGGCCTTGCGTTTCCGGATACATCGTAATGATCATAACTCTTGATGTACGCGATATATATATATTTTTTTAAATCACCAAGTGACCCAACTGCCACGCCCGCGCGTGTATGATCCGTATAAAAGCTCCCGTCCACGATCGTCTGCATTCATTCAACGAGTGGAAATCCTCCTGACTCAACAGCAATGGCAGCTAAGGTGATTACAAGTGAAGTGCTCACGTGATCTGTTTCATCCAGTGATACAGCCTCCGTGTCTCTTCTTTTAACTTAAAATTTTTCATTTCCGTCAATTTCATCTTCTAATTATTGAATATCATACACTGTTTTATGAACTGTTAATTATTGGTTTATTTTTACTAATTTCTTTGCTAGACTAGATAATTTTGTGTTTGTAAGTTTTACTATTTATTTCGTCTCAATAAAGGCACCTTTATCACGAAACTAAGCACGTAATAGCGAACCATTAATATTCTTTTGACGGTAACTTAAGAATGTGGTGTCAGTTCGCGGACCACGCTATTAACTACGTGAAGAACTGTACACGTACTTAGTAACTTAAAACAAATTGTATTTTTTCTACTGACTCTTCTACTTCATTGACTTTAAACTAGTTTTTGTAACAAGAACACAAAAGTCCAGCAATGAATGTGTTAAATATATATAAACTGTTACTTTACCTGGATGTCTTTTTTTTACAGTTCGTCGTAGTGCTCGCTTTGGTGGCCGTGGCCCACAGCTCGGTGGTTCCGGCAGTACCATTGGCGAAAGTAGACGGCGACTACACCAGCTTCGCGTACGACGTCGCGGATCCCAATACCGGTGACTTCAAGAGCCAAGTGGAGACCCGCGTGGGCGGCACGGTCACTGGCCAGTACGCGCTCCTCGACGCCGACGGCACCAAGCGCACCGTGGACTATTCAGCTGATGACATCAACGGCTTCAACGCGGTTGTGAGAAAAGACCCAGCTGTCGTGGCTGCACCGGTTGTCGCTGCGCCTGCTGTCGTCGCTGCGCCCGCTGTTGGCCCAGCTGTCGTCGCTGCCCGCACCGTGGCTGCTCCTGCTGTGGTAGCCCCCGCTGCCGCTGTTGTTGCCTCCGCTCCCGCCGTGGTGGCCGCTCGCACTTACGCCGCTCCCTCTCTTTACGCCGCAGCTCCTTTGTACGCTCAGAAGTACTACGCTCCCTCTTTATACTCGTACGCTGCTAGTGCTCCGCTCGTGGCCCGCAACCTGGCTGCCCCCGCGTACTACACCGCCTCCGCCCCCGCCCTCCTCGCCGCCCGCGCCTCCCCTACCTACCTCGCCCGTTCACCTTACACCTACGCAGCCTATTCCTCACCAGTATCCTACTGGTAGATATCACTTCGAATCTACGTAGATGTATAACCGATGTATGCAGATACTTGGCTTGTAAATAGTGTTAACTTTTGTAAATATTCATCGCGTGTGCATTAAACAAACATATTTTCATAATTTTTGTGTCTTATTTACTAATTTTTTTTTTTCACTATTACAAATACTGTACAACATAATAAAACTAATATTCTTTACAACTTTTAAAAGAGGATGTGAAGAGTATAGAAATAAATGAGAATGACATCTCTATTATAATAGTAACAATGAAATATCGATTGTTTCTTATTTTATTCAAAAATATTATGAAAAGAATAATGTCTTATTGTTTCCAGTAATCTCTTGTTTAAACTGTTTCTTAATATACAAGGCATTTAAAAGGAAAGTTATTTAAAAAAAAATAGTAAAATCTATGGTATCTTTGGATATTATTAAAAGTTCAATTAGAAAATGTGACGCTATGGATGAAATCTCTGGTTGATTCCGATCCAGTTTTATTAATTTTACTGGCATTAGTAAAAATCACGCTTTCTTTGGAAGTAATAATACAAATAAATTACTATTTAATATTAATGTTCTACAAAAGTCTAGACGTTGTTATTTATTTACAGTTGTCATTACACGTTTGCCTAACATCATACATCAGATATATGCACCGAAAGAAAAATCTGGATTTAAAACAACAACATAAATCGTTTTAATAATAAAAAATAATATTTTTTCTTTTGTAATAAGTGATATAAACGATAAGTGTATTAATTATTATAAATTAATAACTTATATAAGTGTAACATTATGGAGTATTTTACAATAGAGTAGAAAATTTTCTTTCGAGATGAGCAAGTCGTTCACCTGATGGTAAGTGATACACTTGACCATAACAACGCGGCGCTGGTTAAGATGGTATAAACAGCACCACATTGCGCTCGTCACCTTGGGCCGTAAGATATTTAGTCTAGATTAGGTGATTAGTTTCGTTACATCAGTAATTTCACTAGCATACAACACCCTTCAAACCGGAACACAGTAATGTTAGGCATCTAAAATAAATACCGATGAACTGGTAAATCTTCACTGGATGTGATCAGCATAGGACTAAGAGTGTGGATATTTTTGATGATATCTTTCGGCTAATATAGATGATAAAAATTATTTAAAAATATAACTTTTGTAGTAAAATGCTACTGTACTTTTAACATGATCATCACTGACAGATGTCCATAGCTGGACAGTTCAAGTAAAGTAGTAAAATATACTAATGCTAGTTTGCTATGATTATTAATAAATTATTCATCTGTCTCTAAGTTACAACGGTCAATCCCCTTGTCTTAAAGCCGTAATAGCCTAGTCGTCTGAACGCCAGCTTTCTTTTCCGAATGTACCCGGTTCGAATCCGGCCTGCACTGATGAATTTTTTAATTTATGTGCACTTAGTATAACAACTAATATCAACTGTTTTAAGCCATGTATCAAATCGCATGGATATAAACACAAAAAAACCCTTTGTGTTGTAACCCAAAAGTTCCTCGTTCGATTCGGGGCCATGTATAATATATCTAACTACTACTCTCATGTAGTAAACAAATCTACTGCTATAACTGCTGCCCACTTCTCCACCAAAATATGAAAATAGGAATATTGCCCGGGCAAAATTTGCTATACTAGCAAATATTCACTTAAAACATTGAAAGTCTGAGTTACAAAACGTTACTTATGTTAATTACTAAAAAATAAATCTAAATAATTAACACAACTATACCTTAAGTATATTTTAATTAGAAATTTTAAACAAACAATTTTGTTTAACATATTCAAGTCAGAAGCAAAAACAAAATGTTACTTTAGTCGTACATAATAAAAAAGATCGGTTGGTATCTGTCCCCAGAAACCAAATATCGCTGGTGCATGTGATAGGTAATAAACCCAGGTTTTTTTCCGTTATTGTTTGCGTTGGTTGGATTGGGCTAAAGATTGACTATCCTTTTTTTTCAATTTTAATCTATTTCCTTCCTTCATACACTCTCTTTTTTACTTTCTTTTTACCTTCTACTACAAAACCCCAGGCGTTACCAGGTATCTATCTCCCGTGTTCTACCCTGAAGTTTCGGGCTTGTATATTCTTATCAACCCTAGGTTTGAGGAAAACCCTGCGGGTGCTAGGTGTCTAAAATGCTTTCCAGGTTTGCGGACTTTGAAAGGCCCTCATCCCTCATTTAGCGAATCAGGAATGTACCACAAAAATTTGGTGGTCTTTTTGGTCATGATAGTGCTGCTGAGGAAGGCAACAGCCATTCCTGGCATAAGCCTAGGTCAAGTGCAGGGTGCACCGGTGCGTTCCGTAAGAAATCCCGGAGCTGCCGTCCACTTAAAGATGACCATCAAAGGATTTTTAATGGGTACAAATCCTACATAACCCTATCTTCCCCTCAGAAGCAGGGTGGAGAACTTCGGAAGATTTTATCATATAAAACAAGGTCTCCGATTCTAGTGCAGTTAACCATCATTACTTAGTCTATGTACTAAGTTAGTCTTAAATTCCATAGGTTATTTATTTCTGATTATAATTGGTTGTGTACAAATTCTTTCTATTCTAAGTCGTACTTCCTCATGATTAATTTCGTTTTCTTTTGTCTAGGATTTATGTATTTATGAATTAATCAGCAAAATTATAAAGTTGCTGCGAACTTTTAGCCGATATTTATTGATCTTACAACGTTACTAAACACATGCGTCCTCGCGAATCTATTTAGTTATATCCTAAAGTAATAGAAATTTATAAATGTATGGGAAGTCGTTAGTAATTCAACCAAGGACTTCCCATCGCAATTTTGGCGATTCGTATAAAAAGCAGCGGATCGCTTAAACAGTATCATTCAACCAGAAGCAAAAATCACAGCAAGAAATGGCAGCAAAGGTAAACAATGTGAATTTTACATTAAATTTCATTTGAAATTGGTACTAACATTTCTTTATTAACTTTATAGTTCATCGCACTGCTCACCTTGGTGGCAGCGGTCCAGGGTTCCGTGGTCTCTGTGATACCGAGAGTGCATGGAGACAATGATTACACGAGCTTCTCGTATGATGTGGCGGATCCCCATACTGGTGATTACAAGAGCCAGGCGGAGACACGCGTCGGAGGTACGGTTAAGGGCCAGTACTCATTGATCGACCCGGACGGCACTAAGAGAATCGTCGACTACACAGCTGATGATATCAACGGTTTCAACGCGGTCGTGAGGAAGGTGCCTGTAGTTGTGATCAAGCAAATCGAATCACCACCTATTGCTTCACCAGTCGTTAAAACATTCGCGCCCTCTGCAGCTGCTACTTCAATCTATACCCCATCCTTCTATACCGCCTCTCCTTACACTTACACCACCAAACAACTCGCCTCACCTTATTACTATCCCAACTCTCCTTACTCTTACTCTTCCTACTCAGCCCCATTGAACTATTGGTAAATTTACTACTCTAACAACTTTGAAATAAACAAAAATGTAATATTCCGTGTACATATTCCGATTTGTTACTGTTTATACATATAAAAAATACTACAGTTTCTTTTAATAAAAGTAATTTTTTGTATTTTATTGTTTTTAATTTTTAAACTTCACAGCGACTGGACGAGCACGGCTCACCTGATAGAGAACGCTTACCCATAACATTGTCGTTGCTTATAATAGCTTTTATATATACACAACATCACATTGTATTTCTCGCTTTGAGACGTAAGGTGTTAGGTCTCGTTACCCCAGTAACTTCACTAGCATACAGCGCTCTTCAAATCGGAACACAGTAATGTTTGCACAGTGTTGCTTATCAACTGCAAAAGGAGCTGCGGTGGTACCTACCTAGACAGTCTTAAGTACAGAGAACTACCACTTGTAAAATTACAACAATTATTATCCTGTCGTTTGACAAGGATATTTTTTTCATCTAGGCGATGAGACGAGCAATGACTGTAACTTACTAACTTCTTTATTATCGGTAAGACTTTATAAATAAGGTAAGAGGTTGAGATAATGATTGTTGTTGATGAGATATATCATTGAACGTTGGAAGTAAATCATAAAGATATGGGAACAATCTGTCATAAAACATTCACCAAATAAAAGAAAAGAAGTTTTGTTACTATATTTTTTGTTAGTATTTTAATTAGTATTAGTAGTAGTAGTTTGTTAGTATATTATTTGTTAATATATATTAACAAGGTCTGTTCGGGAGAGCTTAAAGTATTAGAACTTCGTAAACATTTCATTACATACCTTTCTAGTATAATGCTGGATTATGAAATTATTATGATACTTCTCTTTCTAATTTTTAACAATAAAAAAGAAATATTTACTCTGTAATTTTATTTATTTATTAATTAAACTTATAGTATTTGAAAACTGCCTTCTGGCAATTAGTCTCATATGATCATTCATAAGATTTATTACAATATATACTGCTTAATAGTAAATTTTATTGATAAATTGAGCTTTTATATACACGATAAAGGTTATATCACAAAATTCTGAGAGGATAGTGTAGATTTTTCATATTAACATCTGTACGCAAATAAAAATATTCATCTTAAATAAATTATAGAATCTTCTCGTAAAGCTTAAATCTGAAGCGTCCCCAGTGTTGCTATAGAACGGAAATTATATTTACTCATTAGGAAAACATATTACATGTAGGATTTTAGTATATATTAACATTTAAATATGTCTATTAAATATTTTTGACACAGAATACAAAGTATTAATTGTAACAAACTCGTATAAATGGTTTTTTAATTTTTATTATTTTACAGTCTTTTATCCTTTATATGTTAATGGTTAACATTTAACCTTTATTTCATATGGTGATGGTGAAGAATACTCCGGCTCTCATATATATCTCTCTCATATAGCGATAATGTTATGATGACAGATTTACAATTTAATGGTAGTCCGTTTTAAAGGCAAGTGCTTAGCAAATAACCCATGGAGACATATTAGACAAAGGTACTACAGAGGATAATAATTTTGAACTATTTCGATCCGTCTTACAAATTTCTGGTTTATAATATATAATAAATATTGATGCTACGACAGAGATAGTTTTAAATTAAACATTTTTATAAACGCCATAGTTGTTATTTTAAAATTCTAAAGTTTACAAATGTGGCTATAAAAAAGATATATACACAGTCTTTCTTACTTGGTTGTGCTTTTCTGTCACCCTGTTAATTTTAATCAATATTCAACTTACAGAGTTCTATTATTTTTATCTGCCATTTCCGATTACCTATCAATCTTCTTTTTAAAGAATAATCTAGATTTTTTTCACCTTACGGATACAGGTATTAAACGAGTAGGAAAATACTGGAAAGTAGAATTAATATGTAGAGTTATACTCTTCACATGTAGCGTAGAAATAGTAATTAAAAAAATAATGACTTTTAAATTATAGCATTCACAAAATATAGAAATATCTAATATCATATAGGACACATAGAGATTAAATGTCTTGATTAACTAATAAAAGTATTTCTTTGTAATATTATTATTATTAAATTACCCTCAGTTACTACGGGCTATATTTATTATATTATTTTTCTAGTACATAAGTTTAAAATCTGCGTTTTCCATCAATAAATACTTTCCGATTAATTAATATCACCGCGAATATAATTTAGGAAACGGAAAATAGACTTTTAAATACATTTAATACAGAATAGGGTATAATTTGGTCTGTTGCTGGATGAAGAAGTTTTTGTAGAAATAAATCACGGTCTCCACCATGTACTTCCTTTCTCATTTGTCCTCCGTGTACTCTTTCTCCTCTTTGACGAATCTTACGCGGAACGATTCGAAGCTTTTTACGTCCAACTCTTCGGCTTCGGCGACATCGCCGTTCTCTACTATGGTTATCTCATTGCCTATGCCCGTGTCTATCCACTGCAGGGTGGTGGAGCTGTCGCACGGGACGAAGTAAGTGGCACCGTCCGTCTGCGCGATCGCCGTCGACACCAGGTTCATTTGCTCCCACGATATCGACAAATTATTGAGCAAAGGTTCCGCCAACCTGCGAATACATTACATCACCATTTATTCCAAATCCCTCCAATTTAAATAGATTTTTATCAACAAAACAAAATTTAGATAAACAAATAATCCGGAACTTTCATAGTATACTTATATTCATACATATCACTATAAAGTTTAGTAGTAGAAATATTTATTGCGAAATAACTTAGACAAACGGTGAGAGTAAAAAGTATTTGTTTTAATTATATATTATATAAGAAATAAATTAAAATTCAACTGTTGTATTACATTTTGTGCAGGCATTTTGTCAATGTTTTGCACAGCGACTTGCCTTTACCTTATATTAATTATATCTTTACGCTGTCGATTGGTTTTCATATAAATTTATATCAAACAAGGATATCAGTTTATATTTCGTATTAACAAATATGTATAGTTCTTTCAAAGCTTACTAGTATGTTTCTATTCATATGTAATTATTTTAACATGAGAAGTATATTTATAAAATATATAATATATAACTGCAATAAAACTGCGCTGTAACTATAGTCAATACATTCCTCAAACATTTCCAAAGACGTTTTTGACAAAATATATCATAACCTTTTTTAAAAAATTACTATTATTATGTTTAGAGTAATTATTATTCATTATTGAATTTCTAGTAGATAATCATAGTTTCTTAAATCTTCTCTTTATACGTAAGTTTTTTTTTAACAAGGTTACTGGTTCGACACTTACTTTTTGTATGACAATTTTAATAGAAAATCTTTAAAGATAACTTTTTATAGGTAATCTGAGTTTGAAGAAATTGACTCTTTTAGCGATATAAGGAATATAGTAGTAAAAGTCATACTTATTTTTAATTTTAACAGAGGTATCAATATGTATTGTAGGTATTGATTTTGTCAATATAAAAATCTTCTCAAATTGACCACGACCTTCCTACTGAAAACAATTTATGATCATGAGCAACCGGAACGCGGCAGTTGCATGATTTCAAGCGATTAAGTCGCTTTTAAAATCACCTACTCCAATATATCTTAACATAACATTTAACATAATGACACCCGTTTGAATTTCCTTTATTAACTATAAATATATATGTTAGTAAATTAATCAAGATAATATTATAGATAACAAGCAATATTTTTCGTAATTTTTATCATACGTTTTAATTAATCTGTATCCAAGAGACTTACTACTTGTGCTATGATTTCAATACGATTTAACCTAAATTCTTTAATTACAAATATGAAACCGGCTATGAAATAAACCAGATTCTATTGTATTTTAAAAGCATCTAGTCTCTTTGAAACAATAAAGAACGTTGTTATAAGTATTGTTTAGAAAGAAATATTATAGTCAGGAGATAATAGTATAATAACTATTATTCCTCAAAATTTCTATACATAACCTCAAAGAAACCAATCCACATGTTAGATAGTTCTTTTATTATATTGAATAACATTAATTAAGTAGTGAACCTAAAATCATCATCATCATATATTTTCATATTTATTATCAGTTTTGTATAATAGTTTTTCTTTTTAAAGACACTTTAGAAATGAACTTGGCGTAAAAGATAGGAAATAGTTACTGCGTATTTGCGCCTGCGTTTATTATATACTCACTCGCTCTATAATTTATCACGTCACTGTGACTTTCGTATTAATTGTGTTTGCCAATGTTGAGAATTTTGAAAAACCCTTTTATTTCCAATTTACCTATAATTTGGTCTGAAGTCCGGAATTCAGCGGTACTCCACTGTCTGCCGATGTCCTCATTTGCGCCGAAATAATTTTGAAGCCCCATTTTTACAGCCAATTGTTATGTCCTAATTAATAGTAAAATTTTGAAATACTATGTCTAAAGGAAGGAAAGGTATACCACGTTTTTATTTTGGAAAAAGTAATTTTGTGGTTCACTATTTATAGGCAACAGTGGTTAATATTTTTATTTCCGTATACAAGGATTGGGTAAGAGTAAACTGCAGCCAAATCAAGTAAATTGCGCAAATGAGCGGCAGTTTTAATTTAAACCCAAAATTTATTGTTGCAGAAATGAAGTTATGAAAATAACTATCTTCTGTTACGCGGGTAATAATAAGAAAACTTAATTACATTTGCAGTAAAAGTTGCGTGCTGATAAAAAAATACATTATTTTGTTCATCGCCACATTATTTAAAAAATAAGAACTTCATTGAAAGTCTCAAGAATATTTCATGTCAAAAAATCTATTATATCACAATAATGTAGTTATTAGATTATAATTTTTTAACACAGGGATTATATAAAATCCGACATAGTTATTTGCATATCATGTCATCGACAGCAACTGATTTATCAGAAATAATTAAAAGAAGTAGCATTTAAGAAAACATGACTTTGGGCTCGGCCGCTTCGAATTTCAGAAAACAATTAGTTAACAAATTCATACAACAACTTAACTTACTTATTGCGTATTTTAAATAAAATTTTTCTTGTATACATACATAATGCTGCGCCTTTCAGAAGGGAAAGTTATTTAAATACTCGACTTTGCTATTATATTTTGGCAGGGACTTATTAATAGATAATTTTGCATTTATTTATATTTCATGAACTATTACAATCCATGATCTATTAGAATTTATGATGGTTAAAACAAAATAAAATAACAAAGTAGTTGAAAAGCATAATTTCTTTCCCCTTATTAAACTTACCTAATGTATTTATGACAAGTACTTAGTTAAGCTATTTCAGTATTTGTACTCTTTAACAAAAATATTTTTGTCGGTGCATATCGTTTCTTATAACTATACGAGAATTGTTAAATAATAAAACACATTTGTATATTTTAGCAACATTTTTTTATTAATTTAAGAATTCCACAATGGAACAAAATGTTTTCTTCCATATAATATCTATAACTAAGTCAGATGGAGTTTCGTGTAGTGGGTATCCAACTGCATTTACTTTTATCAATAATTAGTGCACATGGACTTTTGGAGTATTACCTGTATCAGAGTCCTATAACAAAATTTATTTACATCCACGAATTGGATATATATGAGAACGCTTACTTTACACCTTAACAAATTAATACCCCGGCAAGGGTATAACACTGCTTTAACGGTAGATTTCACAATACACATTTTCCAAAAGAGAACGAGAGCCTGCGAACGAAGAACTGCGGTAGTCAAATATATCCAAGACGGAATAAGAACATCCAGAACTTTAAGCGAACTTACTAACTCACACATATAAATAAAAGACCTAAGCGCGGAGACGAAACTGGACGCAGAAGGGATCCGGAACCATGTCCTCGCTTAAGTGTTTCATCACAATGTTCACCGACGAGAAGCAAACATAACATTTACATCCTACATTTATCACATTAAACTAACAAATCATAATGTTACGCTAAATAATTCGCTAGAGAATGAGATAAATAATTATTGTTACAAATAAACCATTTCGCTAATAGACGTAGGGCCGCGCGACTTCAAATACATTTTAAATTCGTAGCCTGCCTTCGAGGTAACTGCACTCAAAAGGCGTTTTGTTTAATTTCTTGAAGTTCGCGCGACTTGCATACAACACAAAGTGGCGTCGCATGTGGTCAAACCATTCGCCGGTACTTCCGGCCATATCCTCACCGTGTGCCGACAGTTACATTTGTACATTTATTGTATACGTTATGTACAATCAACCCGCTCCCGTCCCCCACGCACACACCACCCCTCTCCACCGTCGCACGCAACCTTACCAATAAATCGTATAATACAAAAAATGAAGTCAACTAATAAAATATCTAATGTAAAATCACAAGTAGTGCTATTCTTACTGATAAGGAATTTATATATTTTTTTTACCATATATATAAAAAAGTCGCTTAAAAAAATCACAGACAATCACTTTCCTCTTTACAGACATTTACCATCGACCGATTATTCCCTTACTAAGCATTGTTACATTGCTACGTACAAAAATCTACTTAGTTTTACAACCATGGTGGTTTACATACAATCTTAAAGTCGATCCTAACACGATTTTATCATTCTAACACCGTACTCTAGGGCGAGTACCTTGTATACCCTTGCTCGTCGCGAGAAATTAACTAAATCATAATAAAGAAATAAGTATAAATACAAAAGATTATACTGTGGGTACCGTGCGATCGATGTCATCAGGTAGAGTCATTTCGGAGTAATAGTTCATTTACATTCCGGTTTCTTCAAAGGTAATGTTCATAATGAAATTTTAAAATGTCCTGCAGCACGGTACCCCAATATTGATCAGTGATAACGAAATAAATGCCAGCACTCTCAAACTTTCCATCCTTTGACCGGCGGGCTGCCCGTACATAATAAACCTCGTGTTACACCGCATTTTGTACTTTGCACGAAATAGACTACGCTAAATTAACATTACCGATGATGCACCAAAAATATAATTTTGGCAACATTCACATAAAATCCATAATTATTATTTTTTTTTTATTATTTAAATTTGTACTGACAGTGTTTATTTAAGACTTTCCAATTTGTACTATAGTTCTTATAGAATTTCCGAGCTCGTTGTATCTCGCTATGTTTTGATTTGTTTACATTAGTAATTTAATAATTAATGTAAATGGTGTAACATACACTTAATTCGACATCAAAGACAATTAATGTGACATAGACACACACCACGAACTTAATGTGTTAATATCGTGAAACTCGTACACGTTTATTTACAAACTTCAATTATATAACGATACTGAATACAGTTAGTAACTACATGTAAGAGACATCGAATCCAATGAATATATTACAAAGGGCAACATTTCGAATTAAATAATAAAATTACCAAATGTACCCAAAAAACCAGTTAATAATGTTACCAGATATCGATGATTGCCCTTTAAAATATTTACTTGCAGTAATTAATATTTTTCATTTATTAATTTTTTTTTATATAAAAAACTGGATCGCTGATGCACATCGATGTGGTGACGAAGTTTCTTTTTAATGTTTACTTTCTGTTAATATACCTGACTTAGTAATAGATCATTGCAAAGCTTACATTCCAGTGTTACCAGATGTCAATTCGTCATACAACATGACATCACTAGCGTAAACCGTACAATGAAATATTACGCGTACCGAGCCCATGTTTAATGTTCATGATAGTTTCCTATTTTTTTTAATTATTCAACATGTACCTTCACGATCCGGTGATGCATCTTCGACGAGTTGAAAGCGAGTAATGTTTCGTAGTAGTAAGCATCTTATATGTTACCTGTTTATCAATGAATGTATGTCTGTCTTCCACGATTCTTATTATCAAATTCGTTGAAATGAATCCTTGCCACTAGCTTAAGATAGAATGCTAGGATACTCTTAGAATATAAAACACAGAATGTTCACTTAAATATTCTCCTCTGTCCAATTACGTGCAGTTGTTAGGTACAATTTCTTAAACAATTTACTTAAAATTACAATAAACATTAGACACGATGGACGGGTGTAACTTGTCGAGATAAAATAAAAATAAAAGGTTCTGGAGTCAATAAAAGCGTGAGGAAAATAAGGAAAGAAAAGAAAAGAAAAAAAAAACAAAACAAAAAATAATAATTTTGTTACATTTTTTAATTCGCAGAAACCTAACAAACAATAATTTTCAATTTTCATCTCCTTAAAACATAGTAACATCTATGCAACACAAAAAGTAACTGGGGGAAAAAAAAAAAATAATTAATAATAATAAAGTTATGAATAAAAATGTTTTATACTCCGGAGAGTGAAGAAAGGTACAATTAGATTACGTCAAAATAATAAACTCGTGGCCAATCCCCGACACAGTGTGCTATAAAAATGAGGTAGAACATCAGTGAGATTATTAAAAGCTAACCTAATTAACACTTACATACTAGACTTAAATGTTTAGGACCTCAACTCAGGTCTGAGGTAGATTGTGTTGCTCGCCAACACATCTAAGTGTTCTCCGGTGAGCTAGACGCTGAGTCGAAAGCACTGTCTACACTCCAGAGATTCAATTAAATGTGATCATTCCAAACTTTACTGTCTCTTGATCTGCACGGCGAACAGTTCCACTTAATAGTAAATAATATCTTACTAGATGAAACTGTCCGCCGTACTTACTATTCCCAACTTTACATTAATTTATTCAATAGACATTTACTTAAAATCTGTTACATTTAATAATATTTAATAAAATTTAAATTCTGCGACGGCATTAAAAGACCGTATTGCTTTCTGTTTGAATCCTGAGGTAGCGTTTTTTGTACTTTATTATTTTTTTTTCAATACACTTAAACATCTAGAGTTTTCATTATTTTCTTCATATAAAAATCTATTTAAAAGCTTACTTATTTACTAAATTATATTTCTCGAGGTAGATTAAACTTACATGCTATACGAACTGGTCAGCGGAGTACATTCTTGTAAGTTATTCGTTACACTCACGTTCAAAACAATTAAACGCGCAGTGTAAGTAACCGAACAGCCGTGAAGTTCAAAGCGAATGTACCACAACTACGCAGCTCATGTGACGGCAGAGGGTCACCATACCCGTAACAATCTTTGGCTTTACCATCACGATATATCGCGATATATTTACAATTAAAATAAAACCTTAAAAAAATTAAAGAATTTAAACAAATAGTTATAATTATAAACGATGAACGAAGCCAAAATTAACATTGTAAAACAAGCAGAGGAAATGTGAGAAAGTAAAATTTAAATTATAGAGAAAATAACATACACTCTGACACTTGCAAATGGTAACAATAATATTTGAGCGTTTGATTAGATTTTTCAACAGTACCGATGTTTTATTATTTTTATACAAACAAAAAAAAAGAATTAATCGTCATGATAACAGAGATGTTTGCAACTTAACTGGCCAACGTACGCCAAAGATTAGATGAGATCCACGCGATCTTGCGGCGTACCGTCCCACCAGACACACCCCTACACAATACACATATATATATATATAGAGCAACAGAGGTAATGGGGATTGACCCGAGCCCGATTGATTGCAATACACCGACTAATGTGAACCCTTATCACACATCAAATACAACATTACAACTATCAGGGACATCAAGTAACTTGTCCATTTACATTAATTTATAACAAATGCGACAGCTTAATTTAGAAAATTTATATTCCAATGTTAGTATACCGATCTTTGTACAATAAAAGTGACAATCCGTTACAAATAAATCAAAATTTAAATATTTTTTTTTCTTTAACGCCGAACGAGAAAAGAAATTGACAATAGACATCGTAATCTACAGTACCTTAAAAATTTAGAAAGTTAAAAACCAGTAAGTCATAGCTATCCCCTACTGTCCATTCATACCGCGCGATGACTAATCAGAAACGAAACGGCGAAAATAGATAAGCTTAAAAACGAAAATTTCATGCATTAATGCAATTCTCTTTTACGTATCACAAAAACATTAAATGTCAAAAAAGAAATAATCACAACGATGAATTTTGAATTCATAAGAACAAAAAAAAAACAGCTCAAAAATAAAAACAGAACAACATCCTTTCATACAACTATTACAGTAAAAAATAATCGTCAACAATTATTTATAATTGAATTAGAAAAAAAAAACGTTTCCGTTACAACAATAGTACGCATGAAGAGCTTTTTATGTATAAGTTATAACTTAACGCATTAAAGTTTTGATTAAATTATATTCCATAAAGATGATACTGTACTGTGATGTATACCAACACCAAAAAACAAACGTGCCGCCATTTTATAACACACCACCATCGCTAATAGAGGCGGCATAAATTCGGTAACAATTCCGGACATCACTTGGAATGAAGTGTAAACGGAGCAGATGTACGTCATCTCATTCATATCTATATCGTTAAGTTCCACCACTTGTAGTATAGCATATGAAGGGTGCTTTCACATTACTTCTTTTTGTAGCTAAAATTTCTAAAATCCTTGAAGACAAAGCCAAAAAAAAATCCCGATAAAACTCTTCAATAATTAATGTTTTAGTTTCAGTTATTTTCATTATTTTATCCTTTTAATATTTAAAGTTTTGAACAGAACATTATATGTATTTATTTTCTCCAACAAACCACAACTCTGGCATTCCAAGACAAGGGTTTTTATTATTGTATAGAAATTGTTATATTTAATTTATACTTCTTTCTATTTCTTTTTTCATTGGTTAAATGACAAGCGCATGTTTAAGTATTAACTGCGTATTTGAAAATAGATAATTTTGAAAATGTCTTCACAAAATATAAAATTTCTTTACAGGAGAATTGTAATTGAGGTTATGTTGTGAAAACTATTAACTATTCTGTAAATATTAAAAATAATGTATAATGCTATCATTTCAAATGAATTTCATCGGAACTTCTGGTAACTGTGTGACATTTCGATTGACGACAATCCTTGCTAATCTGACGAGAAAAGGTCTAAGTCGGATATAAGTTTCCACGAAATGAAAAAGGTAACTAACAGCAAACAACGAATACTCTACATACAAAAACGATGGTACCTAATAGTTACTAAAAAAAAAAGTTACTGAGCCTTCATAAAGCATATTCGTACAATAAAATATAAATCCTTGTGTATCCCTAAAATATAAATATAATAAATATGAATGCAACTAATTCCTAAATATCAGGAATTCAACACACAGTTGCTACATTCACACTAGACGAGAAATTAAAAAACCTCATTGTAATATAAATAAATTAAACGATGTGAACTTAATGAGGATATTTGGCACTGTCCCGTTTGCTTCAAGTTTAACTTAGACAATTGAATAGGTCGGAAAGAAAAAGATTATAATTTAGTCCGGCAACGGCCGCCGGCGTCCGTCCGCTCAACATTATTATCATACAAAAACACCGACGTACGTCCGTAAACATTAAATAATCATTTACACCTTTGTCAATCTCAACTGGTTGCACTCGAAATGACTAGTTATATAAAAGTAGCAAGTGGCCGTCGTTTAAATGCACTACGATATATAAAACAATAACGGAATGTTAAAATCGACACCATCGCGTTAAAACATATAATTATTTGGTCTCAATAGTAACATCCGCGCAGGCTAGCCTGGTACGAATACCACGGTAACGGACTGTAGGACATTCACGCCTCGAAACTTACACACGAACATTTTATAACACTTCTCTTTTTTTTTTACCTAACTACTTATGTGTCTAGGGCAAAATTGTACTTTGTACAAACAAAAAACCGTTCGTATCCACTGTACAGTACAAAACTGCTGAACTCCCTCGCTAAACCCCCCCTCCCCCCTCCACTACGTTGATCATCATTGACAATGTGGCAAAGTCGATTATGAAATAGAACCAGTTAACTATTGTATCACAGATGCGTTAAAAATTATAAACTTAGACCCGTAAACTACATACTATTGCGTAGTGCGCACTGATTATATTATATTAAATAATAAAAATGAATTGTTTGCCACAGAGTCCTGTTAGACGCGTGTCTCAACCTAGGCCAAGGCGATATACAATATTCTCCTATTATTTACATACACTTAGCCTATGACCATCAGTCTCAACATCATTTCTAAGATTTCCTAGCTCAGATAATATAAAATAAGCTATGTCTTACTCGACCGAGAGCTCAAAATAAATCGTCTACAAAGGTAACTTTATCTCACAGTCAAATTAAGGTACACAACATGTCCAGGGTGCTAAAAATTAGGTACTATATTTTTTAAACACGGTACCGAAGTTAGTAAAGACGAGCGATGAGCAACCGTTCGGAATCACACTTGACGCATCAAACGAAATTAAGTAACAATTGTCGCACACGTTCCGAAAACTTCATAAAAATCCTAACATCCAAATTCTGAGGTAGACTGTTTACATTATAATATGCATCGATGAGGTATAATTATTGTACGTTTTACGAAAAATAGAGACGCGGCTCCGGTGACCGGTCCGAACGAAACGGATACAGAAAGAAACGGGGGTCGATATTGAATCGCAAATGTCTGAGGTCACCGGAGCCGGTCGGAAATATTAGAGGTAGTTCGGTTGATAAAGAATTTTAAGGGAATAAATATTTTTTTTTTCTTACTGCGTGTGGTTTGGGAGTGGGCCCTGTTGGTGGAGCTGAGTGACCGCGTGGCGGTGCTCACGGGCAATGTGCCGGCGCACTGTATTGTTGCGGGTGAATGTGCGCGTGCAGTGCGGGCACGGCACGCGGATGCCCTGGTGCCGCTGCCTGATGTGGGCGCGCAAGTTTGTCTCGTAGCCGTAAAGCCGCTCGCAGTATGGACACTTTAGCTTTTTACCTGGAACCATCGGTGCATGTGTAACAATAAATTGAAACTTATACGGAAACAGTTCCACAATGCATTAAGCAGTGGGAAATTTAAAAATAAATCGAAATTAATAATCATTTCTTGTGTAAACTATTTATGTTTTATATAGAAAACAGGAGTTATAAACTATATACAATATATAGGTGAACATCGATGAGTTAATACTCTAGTGCAAAGCAAAGAAATACTTCGTATCGGTAACAGATTATGTCATGGACAATATTTACTATTAGATCATTAATCAGTTAACACGTCATTTTGTAATATGCCTGGATTATTAGGTCTTTAAATATTAGATATAAAAAAGAATTGTTTTTATTATTAAGGCTACATGAAATCTTTCAAGTGATAGAAATCGTTCTTGTGAAAATCATAAGTATGAAAGAAATCATGATATATCAGTGTTGTTCTTTACCAGATCTATATGTATTTTGTCTCGAATTATGCCCAAGAAAATTCATTAAATTCCTCTCACCATCAGCCGTAGCAATTCCACCAGATTTACTAGTGATAATCTTAGCGGGCCAAATGTCTGGGCTGGGCTTTGGTGGCACGGGTGATGTCTCTATCGGTTTATCATGGTAGTTGGTAGTCGGTATTGGCAGTGCTGGTGGCGGCGAATTGTTGTATCCACTTTGGAAGTCGTTCTCACTCTTTATCCGTAAATCTGGAAAACATTGAGTTTCCATTTGAAAATAGGTCTAAGAAGTTTTTTTTATACCAAAATATCTACAATTTATCGTTATTTCTTCTAAAGCAATTGGACGTTTAGTTTTTAATAACATGAGAAGTTTTCAGAAGATAAGTTTATATAATTTGAAAACCGTAGTTAAAATTAAAAATAAAAAGTAAGGGTTAGTATTTAAGTAATAAATATTTAAACTAAAGCACATAGATGAAAATGATTGGTACATTCATTTACCAAAAAAAAATCATAGGCGTAGAATCCTTAATATATTCAGTTGAATATTGTAGTAAAGGTGAGAGGTATACCTTCAGCTCCCTGGTCATTAGATAAGCGTTCCATCATTTCGTCGTTAGCACTGGCGCTGCGCTCGTATCCGTTGTTCTTGATCGGGTTGGCAAGAGTGGAAGTGCACTCGGCAGGAACCTCCTCGTACCGGGCGCTGGCGCCTGGAGACGAGCGCGTGTCCGGCTCATCGGCAACACTGCCGCAATGCGACGAAGACGAACTCTGCCTGTAAACACATATTACAAAATTAATATTAAAAAAAATTTAAATTCATCCTTCTTAGAGGAAGCTGGAGTACAACTACTGATTTGCCTTAGGTTGATGATGATAAAATTGTTGTCATAGCATCAGCAAGATACATGCTAATTAAAATCACTTCCAAATTTTTCTAAAAGGAAACTTTTCTGGTCTAAGAACAATTTTTATGTTTATAGATAAAGAAAGGCAGCATCTTCATACCTGTAATTTCGAGCATGCGGGCTCTGAGACGGAGACGGCTTCGGTGCGGCTGGTCGACGATGAGATGGCTGATGCATCGGCATGTGAGCTGGAGGCGCATACCGACCCACGCTGCCGCTGGTGCCGTGTATTGGAACTCCGTACTGTGGCATGATGGGTGCGAACGTGGCAGTGTGCGACTGTGGGGCGGCTGACTCCTGAGCCTCGCAATTCCCTGAACCTGACACCGGGCTTGTCTTAATGCGGGTCTGATGGCGTTCTCCAGTGGACTGTTGGGTTTGTTGCTTCACCCACGCATCTTGGGACATTTCCATCGACAGCCCCTTAACCTGAAATATTTACCCTTTCTTATTGTAGATTATAATATAATTTAATGAATCTTAAAGAATCAAGTCCAAATATATTACAACTTAATAAATAATATAAATTTATTGATAGTAAGAAATAATTTGCCGACCTGCAAGTTTTCTCCGCTCTTTAGGAAACTGGAGAGCGCATCCTGACTGACGTGCACTTCCCCTTTATACATAAACTCGAGCAAGGCCTGCATGTTGTCCGCAGTGGTGGCCTCCAGGATGACATAGCAGGCGCCTGCATGGCTGGGCGGCGCAGTGTCAAACAACTCCTGGAAGTGCTTACTGCATGCGGCCAGTATAACCTTATGTGCTTTGAACTGGCGTCCTGTAACAAAATTACCATATTGTCAACTTAAATATTACCAAGTACTCTTCTCCAAGCGTTTCAATTATATAATGAAGAATAATAAAAGGAAAGGAAGATCAAATCTGCTCATCTTACTTATAGATCAACAATTATTTAGAAAAATTTACTAATGTTTCCCGCATAGCAAAACGTTGTTGTTTTCCCACATTAAACACATTAATTTGTTGTAAAAACGCATTGTAGATACAATCGCTTTAGTATTAACATAATCCTACTCTGCATACACATTAATAACGACAACGATGTGATCTGGTTTCCACGTTTACCACACGATATATAATCTTGTGTTGATGGTAATAACGTACCTTATCGAATATATAATTGATGAGGAGCAACTACCAAACTAACACGACGTTAAAAACGATAACCCTAAGCTCACGGTGGTCCAACCTTTCTAAGAATTGCGGGGTATCGACCAGTCTTATGAAATATAATCTCAAATAAACACATCTGATAATCATGAGACAACATTTCATAGCACATTCCTTAATACCACATGTAAACGCTCTGTTAATTCCGAGAGACTTTTTGTAGATTTATCATGGTCCACTTGACCAATTAGATCTAAAATTTTAGTGAATGTCATGATCTAGTTAATTATTGAAAAATTATGATTACTTTCAATAATTTCGTTAGCTACAGGGTCTAATTTCAGACCGGAAGACTATTCTTGCTACCAAATTGTTGTTTATAATTTGATAGCAAGAATAGGACATGAGACCTACGTAAGTCTGTTACTAAAGAAACAAGATCAAGAGGAGTATTCTCGAAATTCTATGCCTTAGGTATTCTACCAATTTAAATCTCTTCGATGGTCTTAAGTGTATTAGTAGAGGAAGAAATTTGTCCGCCCACTGCCACTGCTGTTTTTTATAATTTGGTAATACCTACATTGAGTTATGTATAATACCAAAAATCCATTAATAATCATCAGTGCTATACACCAAATTGGTGTTTGTTGCTAAGCTCACATTACGTCATGTCTAATAAGGAAAAACACGACGACGGCAGTACCGGCGATTGTGTAATAAGCCCAAGTAAACAATGTACTGCGTTTAGATGCATCGTGGTCACATTAGCATTACCGCAACCTTGAAATAGCCGTTTCCTGTTGCCGAATACAATGCTTTTGTGTATTTGATGATACGTTGGACATAATTATATTATTTTATTTTTTTGTTAGTCCCGTAAAGATCTTGTATGTGTAACTGTAGTTAAATTTTCATAGCTATTCTATACTATTGTAATATAATATATGTTGACTACATAATAAGTTTAAGTAATAAAATAGCAGGAAATTGGAATGAGCTTGTAATCTACAAATGGTTGACCCTGTTTTTTGTTTCTTTTAGAATTCTTGCTAAAGCTACTTCCGGTCGAATGAGTCAACTTTAAAAGGAACAGTTTAAAATCTATCTCTGCTTCTGAACCTTTAAAACACATCTTCAAGGAATCCAAGTAAAAGATAATATATAACAGAAAGCATGTTAATATTCATTATATGTAAGAGGTAATTAAAAAAGCGATGTTTAAATTTTTAATAGCGTAACTTAACGAGAAGCAATGCGTTTATGATTTTAACACGCAGCGTGTGAATAACTTTGTAGTCATGTTGGAAATGAAACCTGTATTGCTTTCTAAGTAAACTTAATGACGTTAAAAATTACCTACTTTTTAACGATTTACCCTTGCTTTTAAATTTAACTTATCATTCGAAATCTGTCTTAAAAAAAGAGAAATTGATGGGATAACATTGAGATAACTGACTCGTACGTCGTACTCGTACTGATGAAAGAAAATCTTGGGACCGTGTTAAATTTAAAAAAAATAAGTATTAGAACGAAACTTGCAGAAAGTAATCTATTTTTCAATAATTTAAACATTTATTTATTAAAGTATCAACATTACTTTTACATAAAAAATACTAAAAGTAAAATTTAAAGAATCATGCTGCGTACGCATCATTAATCAACAGTAGATATAGTATTTATGTTATGAGAAACAGCTATCATTAGATGAGGTCAAGACCCCTAAAATTGAAACAGATCACGGCAACACCGAGGAACAATGCTGGGGCACGACAGGCCGGTGCCTACATCTGGGCCGTTACGTCAGAGAGCACGGCGCGGAACAAAGTACGACTGGCCTTGGAGCAGCCGTCGCGTAAGAAGCAGAAGGCGAAACCGAACCTCACGACTCTGCGTACAGTTAAACTTCATCAATCACTCAGAAATGTGTAGCGGACAGCTCCGCAATGACTTGTTTACAATGAGATCTAACAGAAATTATCGAATCTCACAGACTTTATCAATCCACACAAAACATATTTACTTCAGATGAAATAGCATTCGAATCAAATAGTAAACATGGTATTTTACTTGCAGATGAAAGACTTAGCTTTACAGCTGTTGATTTCAAAACCAAAACAACAGACAGAATTCATTTAAAAAGGTTGTGGAAGAAGGCTGAAATAGTAATAAGGAAGAGTAAATAATCTTAAAGACGAGAATAAACGCGTCACATTCTTTAGATCATATGTGTAATCAGTATCAAGAAAAATAGACAAAAACTACTTAACCTTAACCAGAAGCATAAAGTTCCCCAACCTAAATCAATGACGAAAACATATGTTATGTACGAATAGGTTGGATTGGATGATGGAACCAAGGATCTATAACGATCGAAGCTTTTTAAGATATTTTTCCTAGGACAGCATTTTAAAGAAAAGACAAGGATTTTGCTTTACGCGAACAGCTGTGATCGATTGACACGAGAATCTTTAAGGCAGGCTTGTGTCCAGCAGTGGACGACTATCGGCTGATGATGAAAATTTCATAGCAGAAAATGAATTAATTTTTGTAAGTATGCAAGCAGCCTAATGCGTTCCCAAACACTCTACAGCCGTTCCGCTCCTACGAGCTCCGCCCACAGATTAACTCGAACACTTCCTCGTTTCGGTCCCGGCTTCGATTGTTCGCTTCTAACACTTGCATTCAACTGACTCCGTGCCGAGATGTTTGTAATATTTGAGACTTTTTAAACTACAATACACATACACTTGTCTTCAATTTCGTATTAGTGAAGCTAGCTCGACTAAAATACTCCAGTTCTGATATTTTAGCAGCTTAGCATAGCAATATTACTATAGCGGCAGATTTACTATGAGCTTGGTAGCTAGCCAGGGAGTTTGAAAAATTCTACGTCCGACCATTTTCCATCGCTTCGTTCACAACCTTTTTTTTAATCAATTCATCTTACCTCATCTCGAATGTATAATAGATATGTAGTAAACTGGTATAAGTCTAGAGTACACAAAAACTTACTTTCATAATATTAGAGATGTTACCTAAGTTTAATTTTTTTTAATCGGAACTGATGGTAAGTGGAGAAGAAGACGTCAATGGGACAGCAGGCTAATCCATTGAAGAAAAATCCTATTTATTATTCTCTTAAAGACTAGTTAAGGCACGGGATAATGACGAGGTTCAAATGACTGCGGTACGTATTTGGTCAGATGGTAAAAGAGCGCTGGTGGCAAACGGTTAGCCGCTCCGCCACGGAAGCAGTTAAGGAACGACTTTTAGTACTAATTATTATGTAGAACCCATTAACCCACTAAATAACCAGTTTAGTGTGCATTAATATGAATAATAAAAACACATTCGCTTTAATATGCGAGAGTGAATTTCAAAACTGGAGTAACCGTTTGCACCGCAACTAAGCAGCCGTTACATAAAATTGGTATCACAAAAACGTTTGTTACTATACAAATCATCAACTATATGACAAATATCTATTAATTAGTACATTTTTAGTTAGTTAAGAAAATAAGTCCTTTGTCAACAAACAAATATAAAGTGTATTAAAGTAAAAATGTTCTTACATATCTATTTCTTGTTAGTCTTATGATTGAATAATACCTTTTATTTTGCAATGTGAATTTTATAATAAACCAAATGTATGTGAAGAAAAATTATTAATCTGAAAAATCGCACTTTGCTCGATTTTAGATTATAATAATTTTAACAGAAAGCGCAGAGATAATAAGTAGAAATAATTACATACAGGTACATACATTGAGACTGGTAAAGCTTTGTCCACGTTGAAATATAAATTCATGCTAAATAAAGTATAAAATTATAAAACTGCGGCAACCAGACCATTAGGAGCATAAACATCATCATCATCATCAGTCGATAAACGCCCACTGCTGGACATAGGCTTCCCTCGAAAATCTCCACTGCGAAACTCCTGAAAGTTCCCTCTTAATAATACCTCTGGAATTTTGTAAGGGATTTATACTAGACGAATCTTTATAGACTTCTGTAGAAGAAATTATATCTTGGATGTGCAAGAACGCATCGCATTTAAACAAAGATAACGCAAAATGTTGTGTGATTAGATAACACACGGTTACAGTGTGTTTCAATGCCTCCTCGTTAAATATTAACTGAATACGAAACAAACACGCTGTGGAAGATAATGGGCGGTTCCATGAACAACGGCAACTAAATTAACTATAACGTAATCCAAAGTATTTATTATTACTGATGGTAAGTCTCTGTTGACGGAGACCGTCTATGTAGGTACTATCTTCATCAGCCGATACACGTTCACAGCTGGACATTGGATTTGGTCTCCACTACGCTGGCCTGCGGTGCGGGTTAGTAGAGCCAGAGCCTTGTTTATTGATTCCTAGGATGTAGAAATATCAGGTGAGGTTGGCTTCTGGGGCAGGGTAGTGAATGCGAAAGCGACCCTACCTTGCCCCAACAACGCGGAGGCGGGCTCACGGGGGGGTTTTT